>BQNB010006663.1:0-90937 GCA_026074375.1 Tanacetum coccineum | reverse complement strand
TAAGGTGATTAATATAATTAAACAATCAACGATTAATTAAGAAATCGATTTTAAAACAAACCAAACATCAAACTTTCATTAAGACGGCTAACACATGAGGGTATTAGCCCACAATCATTGTAATCATACAAGCGTAATCAAACAATTAGAATCGAACGATTAAGAGAGTAAAAATTACACGATGTCTTCTATGGATTCGTGATCAATGCTTAACCTTGGTGGCTGTTCTTCTCTTCTAAAATTCGTCTTTTAGTGAGTATGGTATAAAGAATATGATATTGCATACCAAAAACTCGTTTTTTAGCAGTCTATTTATAGTGTTGGAAAAAGACTTGATACGCCGTATGTTGGGATTTACAGATTTGAAGATTACAAAACCTATTAGACGAAATGAAGAAAGAAGAAACAATGAAGGACCAAATATGTAATTGTTTAGTTAGCTTAGATAGTAAGCTAGGGTTTGGTTGTAAACCCTAGCCACCTCTATTATATAAAGAGGGTTTTAGTTAGGTTAGCTCTCACCAATTCTAGAAAAATGTAAACCAAAGGTGTGAGTGAGTTAGCTAGGCGTCAAGCCTATAAGACGCCTAGGCTTTTAGTAGTTCTTATTAGTAGTCTTATGAATAAGAAAACCTTGTTCATAGCAATGATTGTGTTCTTAATTATTCCGCTACGTGTTTTTTTTAATCATTGTTATTATATCCTAGATGGCTAGATCTATAGTTCCACAATTGGTATCAGAGCGGGTTGCTCTTGATATCTAGGATTCAAGGTTTTATGGTCGAAGAACAAAGAAGAATCCCGAAAATCCGTTTAGGGTTTTTATGTTCCTTTCTGGGCAGCCATGGTAAAATGATGATAAATCGTTCGTTAACCGTTGGATCGTCACAAAATTTTAACATGAGGTTCTATACATATATAGGTACGATCTGACTTGAGCGATCTTTGATTTGAGTCCTCAAATTAAAGATACGATTTTTATAAAACTGCTGCAGAAAAGGTTTTTCAAAACCCTAAAATCGATGGCAACTTGGTGATTTGTGTTGATGATGCTTGTGATCCATGGTGTTTGTTTCTACTAGCTTTGGTGAGTCAATCCATGGATTGATGATGAACCCTAGTGAAACTAATGATGAACGAACAAGAAGCAGGTTTTATGTCATGGTTTCGTTTGAGAGAATGGTTCGTTCATGGCTGATGTGGAAAGCAGAAGTAGCAGGACATGGTTGTCTGAAGAAGGACGAAAAACATAATTACATAGGTGGTTGCTGCTCATATGGTTCCATTGTAATGCAAAAAAGGGTGTATGATTATGGTTCGTTAAGTTTATGTGTTCAAGGTCTGGTGGATTAAAAGAAGCAGCAGGTATGTGATTTTATTGTTCGTGCGTAATGATGTGTGAACAGATGAATATTTGTTCGAGATTATAGTAGTAAAGGCATCTATTCATGATATTAATACTGCTGTTAGACATGAATATTATTGGGCTTATATAATATTATTGCTTTGTGTGATTTTGGGCTTCAAGCTTTATGATTTTATGTTGTCAATGGGTTTAAAGAGTAATGGAATTATAAACCCTAAACTGTTATAAACAAATGGTCTTGTTGTATGTTTGAGTTAATACAACGTTGGCATATGGGTGGCAGATTTATGGTTTTAAAACATTTACAACTGAATGCGTGTTATATGGAAGTAGTTGGTTGGATGCGTGAATTAATATTCATGATTTTATGCTGCTGTTGTGAAGACATCCAAACACAGGATGCTGTTCATTTCTATGATAGTCGTTGGAAAGCAGCTATAAGTTTAAGTGGTTATTAAAATTGTTTGTGTAAGTATGTTTCTACTGCTAATATGCTTTATGTGTTTCGTTGGTATTGGGCTTGATGGGATATAATGATAAAACTACTATTGGACTCAAAGTTTATTAGTGCTGCCAACGAATACCTTTTAGTAATACTCGAATGGGATGTTTATACTGCTGTTGGGTCATGGAATTCGAGTACTACTTGGTTGCTGGAACAAGATTATCAGATGTGTGAAGGTTTGAGTTAGTACCGCTCTATTAACAGTTAGTACCGTTTGTCTCACTTTGTACCGCTGTCCCATATTTTTTTTACTGCTTGAATTAGTGACAGCATAGCAACAGTTTAATGACAGAATATGTGTCACGAAAAGGTATGGGAGAAAGGAGTACAGGGTTATTGTGACACTTTGGCAACAAATTTGTGATGGTACAGTAACAGTTTTGGTGACTAGTTTGGGACAGAATATATAGTCACTAAATGGCGGAATTTGGTTTGTACAGTTTAGTTTGTACTGACAGCTTTGTTCGATATAGCTAGTTTGTACCGCTAGCGTTGGACGATATCGGACGACACACGCTTTATTGGTTTTTGGACGTATTTGGATCTTGAACAATGAGGATGTGTATGGTTCATTTTGGAGGTTCAGTTTATGCTATAATTCTTGATTGGAAAAGTTACACGCTCTTTACAAATATTTTGGGGGGCATATGATACCATACAGTTCATGATATGATTATTGAGGAAATAATCATAAGCATTGAGTGGTTTCTGGTTGATCCGTCTGAGCTCACTGAGACTATCGGCCATTGCATGTGATCGCCATGCATATATTGACTACAAGAATTATCCAAAGACATTTTATTACATGATATTGTAATAAGCATGTCTTTTTCGCACTGAAGGAAGATTTGATCTATGCTACTGAGTTCAAGATTCAAGAGATGGTGAGTATACTTTTAAGGGGAAGCTTATTGTTGATATACTTAACCATCTACATGCATCACTTGAGGGGAAGCGTTTACGAGTTGCACAAGACCCCTATTAGATGATTACAAAAAGGGGAAGAAGATTTATGATGTGCAGCTTATTATTGTGATGACATGTTTTAGCATTGTTTCTTCATGCAGGTTGTTTTGTAATATCAAATAGGGGAAGATTGTTGGGATTTACAGATTTGAAGATTACAAAACCTATTAGACGAAATGAAGAAAGAAGAAACAATGAAGGACCAAATATGTAATTGTTTAGTTAGCTTAGATAGTAAGCTAGGGTTTGGTTGTAAACCCTAGCCACCTCTATTATATAAAGAGGGTTTTAGTTAGGTTAGCTCTCACCAATTCTAGAAAAATGTAAACCAAAGGTGTGAGTGAGTTAGCTAGGCGTCAAGCCTATAAGGCGCCTAGGCTTTTAGTAGTTCTTATTAGTAGTCTTATGAATAAGAAAACCTTGTTCATAGCAATGATTGTGTTCTTAATTATTCCGCTACGAGTTTTTTTTAATCATTGTTATTATATCCTAGATGGCTAGATCTATAGTTCCACATATTCCATATCTTAAAAACAGGGTATGGATGAAGGAACCAAAAAGTACTCATTTGATCACATATTTGCAGGGTCTAATCCAAGTGTTCTTATAGATAAAACCAAATCTGCTGGAGATGGGTTAAAAACTGCCCACACTGATTCAGGTGCAAATGACGAATCCAGAGTTGATGACATTTCACTTAAAGTAAAGCTGGAGGATTTATCAGATATCTTGAATGATACAATATCTTCCTTCTTTACTCCTGACTCCCCACCAGATGAGCCAATCGTTGTTTCAGATGAGAGTGAAGAAGAAGAGGAAGTTGCAAAAGATAAAGTCACTAAAGCCACTTCTCATGATATACCTAAAGACACTTTAGTCCCACCTCCTTCATCTCTAAAATTAGCTCAAATTCAAGAGTTAATGGCTCAGGTTCACTTAATTCAGTCTTAGAAGGAAGAGCTGGAACAAGCAAAAGCTAAAGCTGAGGCAGAAGTTGCCTCAATGAAAGTTAAACCCTCATATCCAGACATCTATCAGCTTACTGAACTTCTTGTAACTTCTTTGAAACCTGAACTATCTAAACTCTTAGCCTTACATAACTTTTCTAGCTGCTTACCAACTGAACTGAAAGAGCTCCCCTAAAAAATCACTAGATTATCTAGAGAGATTAAAGACCTAAAGAAGCATGTTAGAGACATGGAAATAGAGTTGCCTGGGGATCTAAAAGAGATTCTAACAAAACTAGAGACATTCACTTCCACTATCTCCAGTCTTTCATCCCAGGTAGCTGAACTGCATAACATTCAATGGGAACTTCCAGCAAACTTTCTTAATTTTCCAAGTCAAGTTTCTTCAGTTCAAGAAAAGCTCAAGACTTTAGATTCTCTTCCAAGTCTTTTGCACAAGGATACTGATACCTTGAATAGGTTTTCCACCATGGTGGAAAATGCATTTGAAGCTACAAGCTTGAATGTTCCTTTAGTAGGCAAAGCAACTGCTTTACCTACTAAGAGGGAGAAGAACACCAAAGATGCTGAAACAAACCTGCAAAAATAATTAATTGATCTTTTGGGCATTAAGGTGGTAGAACAATACCACATCAAGAAGTTACTCTTTGATAAATATTATAACAAGATATTGAAAAGAAGAAAAAGCTCAAAGATTATAAACTGTGATGTTGTCACACAAAATGGTCCTATCTCACTGAAAGTATATAGGGAAGATGGGTTAAGTGAAGTCATTGAAAATCTCAAAGTCAGGAACTTACATCTGGCTAAATAAAGAGAGGTGGTACAAGCTTGTTTTGAAAAAAGAGAAAAAGGATGGAAAACCATCTATGGATTGATAAAGACAAGAATGGAATACCTTGAGCAAACTGAAAAAGAACTAAAGATTAACTTCAGCAAACCCCTCAAAGAACAAGACCCTCTGAATGAGCTAAATGAATTAGCAAACAAGAAAAGAAGAAGAACCAGTAACTTAAAAGACTACTCCAGGTCAACAAAGAAACACAAGTCATCTAGTTCAGCATGAAGAAGAGGATCATTGAGTAGCTAAGGCAGTAGAATAGAAATCATTTGTAATAACTTTATGTTTTGTAAATGTAATGTAATGAAAGTTATAATGAATAGTTATTAGTTTATGTTGTTTAATTTATATCAATTGTGTAAGAAGAAGTTGTTTTGCTCACTTACAATTTATTTTAACTTAGGCTATTTGTATATTCAAATAGGGGGAGATTGTTGGGTTCAGTTCTTCAGCCCTTCAGACTTTCGGTAGATTTTAACATAAAATCCCCTAAGTGTTTCTCAAGCTGAAGTCTTTCAGCTTAAGTCGCTAAAGCTTTTTTAGCGTTGGCTCTTTAGGTCCTTAAAAGATTGGGAAGCATCTTTACTTTAGTATATGCAGCGGTACAGAAAGTGAAGAAGGACTCTTAGTTAGAAGCTGAACGTTGTCTATCTCCTTAACAAAAGTTGAAACGTGTTGTTTCACTTCTAGAAGGTTTACAAGGCAGGAAAAAGATTGCTTTATGTCAAAAGGAATAAAGCAATCTCCTTGGAAAATGTTACTTCTAAAGTTGGTATAGAAGTACATCAACTTTCCTTAAAGGACTGTACCTGGTACTATAAAGCATGTGTATATTAAATGGTAGCTCAACCACCCATTTAAAACTTGACATGTGTATTAGGTTAACTTGTAAACCCTAATCCCTTTGCCTATAAAAGGAAAGGGATTCCCAGAGTAAATCTTATCTCTTCCAATTAATGTGATACACATTGGAGAGTTTATTTATCTCTCAAACAAACTGACTTATGCTACTAAAAGTTGAAGCTTCAGTTTAGTCATAACAAGTTTGTTTTCTTATTTCTCATAACTTTGGTTAGAGAATAAGTTCAAAGGAGATAACACCCCAATTTTCATTCAACCACCTTGCTATTCCGCAAGCAAGGTGTATCATAGATTCTTTATTTGATTCTAATAAAAGTCTATACGTTGAAAAGTACTTCTGTTTGTTTTAAACTTGTTCTTTATATTGTTAATATATATTGTTTAAAACTCACTTTGTTGTCATGGAATGTGATTAGTCTAAATTGATAAACTTTATATCACATTCCTGGGGACCAACACTTCTTCTCAGCTTGTGAGGAGGTTTTGGGAGCTTTAAATTCCACAAGCACATCTGCATTGCAGATGGCCACCATGTGGTTAGGGAAGGGAGGTTCAGGTTGGTTTGGCATTAGAGCCCAATTATGAACACTAAAGACTTGAGTGGGGTTTAAAGTGAGCTTGTCATTTTCATATTTTAGGCATCATGTATTCTAATAGAAGGGATATAAACCGAGGATAGGTAACAAACTTTTCCCTAGTTTTCTTGTTTAGCTTATGTATTATATCCTCCCAGATCAACCTTGCAAAATCTACTACTACCCCATTAACCAGACAAACAAGGATGATGGCATCCTTGTTGGATATTTGATCATGCCCACCTGTTTTCCCTCCTAAACACTGAATCATTTGAGCCATCAGTAACCTCCACCTAGGAGGAAGAAAACTCTTTTTAAGAGTTCCTTTTGCCCCAATCTCCCCATTATACCCAATCGATGAGAACCAAGGTCTTACAGTTGCTAAGGAAGGTGTTTAAGCATAATTACTTGAGTGAGGTAAGTAATGTTCCTTAAGAGCATTCCTAAATTTGGTGATACCGATTTCTCCTCTTATTCCCCCTGTAGGGGTGGAAACCCAGATTTTGGAGTCTTCTAGCGTTTTTGTAGTGTACCAAAATTCGGCTAGGTATTCTACATACTGGTTTGGGGCTTTGGTAAATGCTTCCCTTAGACAATATTTGAAGATGAAGTCAGAGACGATCTTAAAGTATTCGGATTTTAGATGTGAGAGGTACAGTAAGGCAACCTCATTGTTGGTGGTGAAGGTTGTTTCATCAAAAGTAAACTCAACATGATCTGCAGGTAGAAAAGGGATTTGGACTGTTTGGTCTATCCTGGGTGTCAGGTTCTTCTTTTGGAGTTATTTTTGTTGATGAGGGGATATGAGTCGGGTTAGATGATTCTGTCATTTTTTTGTTAGGGTTTGAGAGTTTTGATTTGATTTGGGGAAGTTTGTTAGGTGAGTGATTTCTGAATGATCTCCTTTTATGATTGGTGAAGTTATAATTTCTTCTTGAAGAATCTGTAACTGCCATTTGGAAGTTAAGGATTAAGGAATGTTTTAGGGTTTGTTATTGCATGAAAACTAAACTTTACATGAAAGTTTGTGAAGCATGCTTCTAACACCTAAAACAGTGAACAACCGTCTATTTAACTAAAAAGTAGGTGAAAGAAAGATGGCGAGGTCATTCTAACGTGTGGAATTCATTTGTAATAATATTAAAAATAAATAACTTCTAATGAAAGAAATCATTTAAATAAGATATTAATTTGATAATCACTTTTGCTTTTAAAATTAACCTTTTGATTGATGTTTAAAGAGCTGAACTAGGTTCAGGTTTTATGTTATGTTATGCTGATTTGATTATGTAATCTTCATCAACACCACTGCTTCAGTGAAGGCAACAAAACCACATACGCTCATTCAAATCCATGAATGATACATATGTAATTGCTCAGTTACTCCATTCAAGAAAGCTAAAGAATTAGGTCAAAATCATTTTTGTAAACTGAAATGAAGAAAGTAAATCGGGTTTGTTCAGTTCTTGATATGACCAATATCAATGTTCTAGCGAAGACGAAAAAACCACACATGCTCATACAAATCCATGAATAAGACATATGTGATTACTCAGTTACTTCACTTAAGCAAGCTAAAGGTCATATGCAAAAACTGAACTGACATTTTAACATATGAATGTTTGTTCAGTTTTAGATGAAACACTGATCCTTTAGTTTTCTTCAGTCAGTACTAAAGGTTCAGGTTTTAATCAATGTTCAGCATACCTAGTTCAACAATCAATCTTTTAAAAGTTGGTTCATCCAAAGGCTTGGTGAAGATATCAGCAAGTTGATATTGAGTGGGAATGAAGTCTAATTAAATGTCCCCTTTGAGTATATGATCTTTGATAAAATGATATATGATATCAATATGCTTTGTTCTTGAGTGCAGAACTAGATTGTTTGAAATTGCAATAGCACTTGTGTTATCAAAAAATATGGGTACCTTTTCATATATGATGTCATAGTTTGTGAGTTGACTTTTCATCCATAATATGTTGGCACAACATCAAGCAGCAGCTACATATTCAGCTTCAACTGATGACATATCTACAAATTACTGTTTTTAGCATTCCAGTACACAAGTTTTCCTCCTAGCAACTGACAAGCACCTGAAGTGCTTTTCCTGCCCATGTTGCATCCAACATAGTTAGAGTCTGAGTATCCGTTTAGGTCAAAACCTGAACATTTTGGATACCAAATACCAAGACTAGGAGTGCCTTTTAGGTACCTAAAAATTCTCTTAACAACAATAAGGTGGGATTCCTTAGGATTTGCTTGATGATGCATAATTTCTTTTAAATAAAACTACGTCAGGTTTTACATTATACCTTAACTATTCCTACGCACTAAAGAGCAGTGTACCCTATCGTGTATAGTGTAGTGACTGGTAAGTACGGGTGTCGACCCAAAGAACGGTTTATGTCTCTAATTGTCTAATTAATTTTATTAATCTACCTAAGAAAGCAGGAAAGAAATCATGTTTGAATAATGAGATTATTGTAGAGTTGTTTTGGTGGTAAGCCTAGCTAGTCGAAAAGGGAATTGGTATAGTGGTGAATAACTAGAAAAGAAGAACGCAATTAATTACTATGATCTCTAGTGCAATGTCTTGTCGCAATCTTAAAATTCCTCATATGATTAAATGTTAATCCAACCGCGACTCGAATGTTAGTCGCGCCTTCTACCAGAGTGATTGAACAAAGGTAAAAGCTTACTTCTTTACGAGAGTAAAGGTCGAAGCTGAATTAAAATTAAACTGGTGCTAAAGCTACAAAACACTTAATTTTATTTTAACTTATAAGATACACTTTATTCTAAAAGAAGGTCTCCTTATTAGCTCGTTCTCCTAACCAGGAATTAATGCTAAGGGTTCTTCGCTGTCGAACAATTACGAGTATTGGTCACTCTATTGTAATCAATTGCACGCACAAGGATTAGGATACATTTTATTTACTTTTAGTGCGCGCTTAACCTTATATCAAAACCTAACTGAGAGTCCAAGGATTTTTAAGTAAACTATATAAATTAATAAAGAAAACGGAAAAACAACGAGATCATAATATAATAATCATAAAATAATTAAAATAATTAATTGCCAAGAACAAATAATAAAACATAACTAATAAAAATAGCATCAACAATTATATGGATGGATCCAATAAGCCAAAATAATATAATTAAATTAATCACAAAAAAGTTGAAGTATAATTACAAGTTGTGTGAAATTAATGCTTTCGATCCTCTACTCGAATGTCATGGCAAACCCTGAAGGGTTTGCCCTATACTTGTGCGTACACCTTTTCCTACTTTTCTTTCTTTTTCGGCTGAAAACCACTGGAACGAATTGGAATGTTGATATTACAATTGATATCATTATATATAGTAAAATGTAGAGTTTAGCTCATGTACGACATAGGCCCCTCATCTTTATGGTGAAATATGAAAATTGATGAATTTTGCGCAATAACAATCCCTGTGATGATATACTTTACGGCGTAACAATAGAAAAGTTTACGCTGTAATTAATATTGTTACGGCGTAAACTCTCTGACGCGGCTTTCCTTTTTAAAGAGATATTGTTGGTTACGGCGTAATAAAAAATATCGTTGCGCCGTAACCCTTAGTCAGCAACCATATATTTTCCATAATAAAAGATTACGGTGTAACCATATTGGATGTTACGCCGTAAAGCCTCGTCAGCACCGAATCTTCGTATTAATAAAGCGATCTTCCAAATCATCGTAATAAATATGTGGTTACGGCGTAACTCCTTCGGGACGTTAAGCCGTAACATCTTCCAAGTTTCTAATTCAGCATCATTAATTATTAAAAATATAGTACCCCTACTAAATAATATAGTAGTGGTATTATTCTTCATTTTGGCATTTGAGCTACATCTTGTAGAAATTTAGTAGCTCTCCATTAATTTTAGTACTTCTACTAAATAAATTAGTATTGGTACTAAATTCGCCATTTATTTGCCATTTTCCGTTCCATTGCCTTAGTTTACCTGAATTCACAAAATAATTGAAATAAATATTGAATTCATATAAAAGTGATATAAAGCAAGGCAATAAACGCGGGAATTTGATATGAAAAAGTATTAAATATTTGATGTTATCACTTGATATCTTGCTCAGAGACAAGTTGAGAATTCAATGTCAGGTTTGCTTGCAGTTAGGTACTGATTCTCATTTACAGCTTTTTCATTGAGTCTCATTTACAGCTTTTCCATTGAAATCAGGTCCTAACTTGTTAGGGGGTACCATTAGGGTTTTCACTGATGAACCATTTATGTCATACTTTTTCAGCAGATCCTTGACATATTTTTCTTGATTGAAATGCCTCTTTCAGATTGTTTAATCTATATCCAAGGAAATAGGTAAGGACTTCATATCTTTGAGTCATCTGTTTAGCAAACTGTTTGCATAATTTTGTGTTGATGGACCCAAAGATAATGTCATCAACATAGATTTGCACCAAAATCATATCAGTTTGGGTTTTGTAGACAAACAGTGTATTGTCTATCTTACCTTTTACAAACTTGTGTTCAGTGAGAAAGGTTGAGAGGGTTTCATACCATGCTCTTGGAGCTTATTTAAATTCATGAAGGGCTTTATCCAATTTGCAAACATGGTTGGGAAACTCATTGTTCTCAAAACCTGTAGGTTGTTTAACATAAACTTCTTCTTTTAGTTTATCATTGAGGAATGCACTTTTGACATCCATTTGATAAACTATGAAGTTCATGTAAGTGGCAAAGGCAAGAAAGATTCTGATTGCTTCAAGTCTTGTAACTGGAGCAAAGGTTTCATCATAGTCTATGCCTTCTTATTGATTGTAGCCTTGAGCTACAAGTCATGCCTTATTTTTAATGACAATTCCAGTTTCATTTCTTTTGTTCCTGAATACCCATTTTGAGCCAATTATGGTTTTACTATAAGGTGCAGGAACTAATGTCCAGATTTTGTTTCTAGAAAATTAGTTTAGTTCATCTTGCATGGCATCAACCCATCCAGGATGCTTTAGTGCTTAAAAGAACTTTTTAGGTTCTTCTTTAGAGCTAAAGCAGTTGATGTGTCGTTGAGTGTAGGTATTTTATTTATCAAGTTTTACATTTATATTTTGCCGACTATACCTAAAAACAACACTAACAAGTAGTGTACCCGATCAGATGTAGCTTCGTTGGTAAGTAGGGTGTCGATCACTAAGAGAGAGAGTGTGTAAATTCTTAATTCTATCAGTATTTTAGTTTATATATGTTAAAGCTAATCTATGTTAATTCTAAGTTAAACCTATGCTAAACTAATTCTAACGAAACCCTTTGTGGCGAATTGTGTGGCAATTTTTCCCTTTATCGCTAAATCGCCTATTTCTAACCTCATCGACCTACTATTCCAACTACGATTGGTTTTAGGATTTAACACCTGGTGTTTCTTCTTAATCGCAAGTTGTTTCTTGGTTTGATTCATCGCTTGTGTTTTCTTAAACTTCGATTGTTAGGGTTTCTGTCCTACAATCATCGCTTGTTTCTTGTGTTGCTGCTACGATCCGAGCTTCTAAGATTTTTTATTGATCGTAGTTGCTTATCTTCATAGTGATCACACATTCTCTAGGGTTTAATCTTTAGGTTGATCCTATTCTGGTCGTTTTAGGTTTCTTGATCACGGTTGTTGGTGGGTTTGCTTGTTACTATATGGTGTTATCATGAATCGGGGTTTTTTAGATTCGAGAGGGAGGAACAACAATCATAGGAAAAAAATGAATGCGGTTGATGCTACTAGTTCATTTATGGAATCTGGTGGGAATCTAATTAATGCTAATCTACTTAAGGAGGTTGTATTACCGTTTGTTACTAATGTACCTGTGGTGATGGAGATGCAAAGTCCTTTGGTGGATAAAACTAACGCGGTGAATACTGATGTGGGATCATACCCACCATTACCTACGCAGGGAACTACTCCGATTGGAAATATCCCTGGTAAGTCTTCATATGCTAAAGTTATTGGTGAATCGAGTAGGAAGGCTGTGAATTTTCATACTTTATTTACAATGAGGGGTAATGGGGTTGATGTTGTTGTGTTGGTGGAGTCGATCTGAACTATTAGTGAAAGGTTTGTAAACACTACTTATGGCTTCTTCTTGGGAAAGCGAGTGGCTTACCCCGTTGTTGCTAATTATGTTAGGAACGCTTGGGGTAAGTTTGGTTTGGTAAAATCAATGCTTAACTCATCTAATGGGTTATTCTCGTTCCAATTTAGCTCTATGGATGGTTTGAATTCAATGCTTGAGAATGGTCCATGGTTCATTCGCAATCATCCGCTTATTCTTCGTAAGTGGAATCCGCATATGATGGTTTGAGCGTTCAATGCTTGAGAAACTGGTTCCATGGTTTCATTCCAATACATACTTCCGAGTTATTCTATTTGAAAAATGGAATCCTTAGAGTTAGATCTACTGAAAGAGCGATGTAGCAAATGGGTCCGGTGTGGGTTAAACTTCAATAGGTGTTTCACTGTTACGAGCTGTTTACGAGGATGGATTGAGTGCCAAGCTACGAAAAAAATGGTTACTATAACACCGTTATTGCTTGACTCTTATAACTTCAGATCATGTGTTTGCAGACTTGGGCACAGTTACAAGCTTCTAGCTAGAGCTATGACTTGAACTTATCCGGAGCTGATGGTGGGCAGACGATTGAAGGATACCAAGCTGTGGTGGCTATGCCTAAAATATAGAGGGAAGGGTAATATACTTTGTAACTTACGAGTTGAATATTGAATGTAAACCCCCTATGTGTTCGTGGTTGTAAGGTTTTTGGTCATGACGGGGGACTAGGAATGGAATGTCCATAAATATAGTATGAGTGTGTGGGGGGGTGGTGTGAGGGGGGTGAGGGGCGTTCAGGAACCTTTAGTTTATAAGTGTGTTAGCGCGAGAGCGAGAGTGTGGGTGTTTTTTTCGGTTTCCCCAGAATGGGAATTTAAACCTCACAAAGAATATAGACCTGTTCCTAAAAAGGCTACTGCTAACTCTAGAAGTAATAAGAAGAAAGGTGTGGAACCTACTAACGAGATTAGTAATTCAAATCCATTTGATGTGCTTAATTCGGTTGATAATGATATGGAGTTGGGTACAATGGGGGGACTTTAAATTTGGGTAATAAAGGGGCTAATTCAACTGGATCCTCGTTCTATAATGTCGATAATTAGGATAGTACGAGTATCTAACTCTTACTATTGATAAATCGGGAAGTATGTAAAAATCAAATTATTGATGGCAAGCTACACTTGGTGGATGAAGATTTGGTAATCCTCTAAAAGTAAGTAGATACCGGGTTGATCATAGAGTATCCGGGTGATCATGATAGTGAAGATGAGCTTGCATAAGTTGATAATGATATGGCTCGTTCTATGGCTTTAGAAATGGTTGGCTTTGGCACTCAAAGTTTGCTGGAATAATGGAGGGATTCTTATGGAAATGGTGACTATGATGACGACCCATACGATGATGATATGTATGAAGGCCGGGATATTTCTGAAGAGATTCAAACTATATGCGATAATCTGGATATTCGAGTTCGAGGTCGTAAGAAGAAATAGATTTTTTGTTTCTTTTGTCTAGTCATTTTGTGTACCTTCCTTTAAATAAGTAGTTTTGCCTATGTAACGGGCAGAGATATGGGACTCACCCTCATCCTTTGTACTTAAATTTTTGGTGTAATAAAATTTACCAAGGAGAACCTTTACTCGAAAAAAAACCTAATTCTAACGGATAAGGAGGGGTTTTTAGTCTGAGAGACTGGCACAGGTTTGGTGGTTACTTAAATCTACTTCCGCTACCAAAACACACGCTAGACAATAATCAAAAGATAGAAGATCGATCAAGCCAATTATAAGGAAGCTCTATTAACCATGATTAATCGAATAAAACGTTGGTTTGTTTATTTAGTGCAATGAATGACTTATTTTGAGGGTTTTATCTTTCCTAGATTTAGGAGATACATCTTCCTAAAACCTAGACACGTTAAATTCTGTCATAATTAAACGCATCCGCATAAAGTATTTTCTTTGTTGATTATAATGTATCTTAGGAGATTAATAATGGTGATCTTATTAAACCCTAGCCCATCGGGACTTTACCCACTTAGTGCTTAACAGCTCTATATATTCTAGTAGTCCACTGTCCAGTCCTTACCAAGGGAATCAGAACGTTATTTGTTGGTCCCAAGTCACATGCTAGTCTAACTTGTTCACTAAACCAATGGTAAAGATAGGTGAATATTTGTGATCCTATGATTCTAGATATATAAATTGCAATATAGACAGCCATCCCGGTATCTAGCTAACTTGGTCCATGTCACTAGACCCAGTTCAATGATAGGTCACATATTTAAGCACATAGACAAGTATGAATTGATAAACATAATCAACAATTAACGATAAATCAAGCAATCGATATAAACAAACCAAATATTATATTATCATAATCATGGCTAATACCTAAGGGCATTAGCCCATACCCATTGTCATGTATACAAGCATAATAATGAACAACCAAGGTAACCTAACCAAGTTAAACGAATGATACCAAAAATTAAACGCTTATTAAGAGTATGAGAATTACAAGGTGTTTCCTATGGAATTAAGCGCGTTGTGAGACCTTCTTTGCTCTTCTTGTCTTCTGAAAATCGACTTTTTTGGTAGTGGTATCGTAAATATGATCAAGCACACCTAAGACTCATTTTTAGGTCTTCTATTTATAGTGTTTGGAATTTCTTCGATACCCATATTGGTCGAGGTCAATACGGGGTATTGGGGGTTTTCTTGGAGTATGGACCACGTTCAATATCTTCCAGAATCTTTAATTACTCAATATAGGATAAGGCGTATATTGATCTTCTGGATACGGCGTATAACTCTTCAATTCTTCGTGGTTTCTTGTGAAGTGGAGGCACATATACCTCGTATCTTCCTTGATGGATATGGCATATAGAATGTCAGAACAGTATTCTGCAGATTTCTTCATTTATGCTCCAGAATGCGCGCATTTTAGCTAATCTTTACAAAGTACTCCATAATTACTGCAAATCCCAAATATAAATGATTAAGTACCAATTTTTGCAATAATTATACAAAATGGGTAATTTATAAAGGATGAATGATGCTATAAAAGTGACTTTTTTTATGTCATCAAATATCCCCCCACTTGAATCCTACTTGTCCTCAAGTAGACTTTAGAAAAATTATGAAAATGTATCCCAACCGTAGTCAAGGAACTTTTTCTTTAAGAATTTATTCGTTTAATTACTAGTACACAACCAAACACCTCACGAAATAGGAAAACTCTCAATTCGCTCAACTAGTCTATGTTGTAATATTTAACTAATTCGCTCAATTGCTCGGTCGTGATGAGTATTCTATCATAGGCTTGGCAAAGATACATATCGCTACCACTAAAGCTAATGAGTAACAAGTTTTTAAAGGTAAATTGGGTTTTTAAGTTTAAAGGGTTTGATCACTCTTTCTAATCTCTATCGATACCAATATTCTAGAAAAGGAGATAAACCACACATACACATCTATAACGATGGAATAGACACACATGGTTGCATTCATTCTTTAACTCGAATAAGCTAAAGAATAGGACTAGTAGTGTTTACCAAAAGTCGTAAACCAGCAAGGGCGCCAAACCACATACACACATCTATAACGATGGAATAGACTTCCATGATTGCATTCAATTCCCTCACTCGAGTAAAACCAAGGGTTAGGACAAAAAGTGATATAGGGTATGGATCTTCCAATCCTTTCTCCAAAGGTAATAAACCAACAAGGCGGACAAAATCACACATACATGGCTGTAATGATGGAATAGACATATGTGATTGCTCACATCCTCATTCGAGTAAGACCCGAGGTTAGGGATTAGGAAAGGGAAAATAAGTGTTGTTAAATAAAAAGAACAAAACAAATAGATTAAGTACAAACAAATAAGGTATAGTGTTGCTAGCACTTTCCCGACCGCACCCATGAAAAATACACAGAAATATAGACATAAACATCTTGATCATAGATCAACTAAAACAAGATTAGTTGGCGTTCCCGTAACGGTCAAATCCTAATTGTCCATAATATACATACTTTACAAAAATTAGTGGCGATATCTACCACTTTATACAAAACATTACATCGTTGATTTATAACACGTATCAACGAATAATCGATCCTTCAAATAATGACATTAGTTTAAGCTTATAAGAATCGACTATCTACTTCTTCAAACTTCATCCTCTTTTTTGTTGCAATTTTCTAATTTTTTTGATTTTTTTAAACAAACCAAACATACAACGAATTTCAGCATTATTTCACCATCTTCACGTTCTTAATAAATTCATATAATTTATCCATAATCCTCCATACTTCGGATATAAATAATAATTTGTGAAAGTAGTAAAACACATTGAAAATCTACTACTTTTATATTCCCATCACATTGAGCAATTTCCCGACCTAACCATGGATGAAAAATCAACATGTACCCAATTGCATTGTGCAATTTTACCGACCTAACAGAGATAGAAAATTTTCATTGCAATACAGGAAATACAATACTTTACACAAAAGCAACTAGCAACCGATTAAGGACTTAATATAATAGGGTAGGCTAAGGTGTAAAGGTGTAACGAAACAAATATTTGGTGTAAGAAGAGAATGGAATGGCTCAACAGGTTTTTCTAGGGGTATCTTACTCTAAAATTGAGAGTAAACAAAAAGGATTTATACGGGGGTTAACATGGTTAGTTAATATCACAACATATAGGCTTTTTAGGTGTAATCCTAGAAATTTACCAATTTAGACAAGTTTCTCCATCTATTTAAAATTGTACTTATTATTGTGGTCTCGAATAGATATACCAAGCTAAGTTCTAAAGTCTATAACATCACCGGCACACTCATAATTTTGTGGAATTTGGGTAAAAATTTGGAAATGGATAAGGCTAAATTCTCACAATATCTAACAAGGGTTATGTGCACAAGTTATGTAACTAATAATTTCATAAAAGTATGCTCGAATTTTTTTTAAAATTTAGGCATAATTTAAGCATTTTATTGTGAAAAATCTTTGTTGTATAAATATAACATTAAAAATAGGAAATTAAAAGAATTAGAATGAGAAACTCCCCTGGGATTTGCTCAGTGTGATCCTCCATGTATTGTAAATGTATCCAGATGCATTATTTCCTTCTTATAACATCTAAAACCTAAACACACACAACAACAACAACACGATCAAACCACACTCGATCAAAAAATCCTAATTGTAACAATCATCAATTCTGGAAATTTCGTAATTGCCATATACTCCAAGAAACCTAATTTATGTAATAAGGTATGTCTTAATTCATTAAATTTTCTAATTTTTTAATCTATTGTGGTTGAGTTTTCCTTAATTTAATTTGATGAAGAACCCTAATTTTTTTCTTTAATCTATCATAATGATCCCTGGTACCGACCTGCATCAATTTGAAGTTCATAATGATGGTTACTTTGCCCATTTACCGTTAAATTATGTTAATGGTGTTATCCTTGAAATGGCTGTTCCAAGGATGCCGTATCAACAATTAGCTGAATTTTTAGAAGAAAAGTGTGGCTGCTACTTTCAAGGTTTGTATTACCAAGTACGAAGTCAAGACTTAGAAAAGGGTTTAGTTAGGGTTAGTGATGATAAGTCGACCTCTTACATGTTTGATGTTGAAGAAACATTTTGTAGGCTAAATCTTTATCTTGATCACTTAGATATGAATCTTTTAAAGTATTTAAGTCAAGCTATCACATATGACATGGATGATTTGGTTTTTAAGAAAATAGGCCCTCCCAAAAAGAGGTATTGCAATGACTTTTCTGTTGATGAAATGGTTGATTGGGCTGAGATGGAGGTTGAAACAGAGGGTGTTGAAGCTAGGACTAGTACTACAGAGGGTATTGAAGCTAGGAATAGTACTACAGATAGTGTGGAAGCTAGGAATAGTACTACAGAGGGTGTTGAAGCTAGGAATAGTACTACAGAGGGTGTTGAAGCTAGGACTAGGACTAAAGACAAGGGAAAATAAAAGATTAGTAAAGATGCATCAAATGTTGTTGAAACTAGGAGATGTAATGTTGAAGTTGACACTGAGACAGAGTATGAGAGTGATGATGACAGTGACTATCAGTCAGATAAGTCAGTTGACTATCTTAGTCCTGGTGAAGATGAATTAATTGAACTTAGAAGTAGGCCAAGAAAGAAGCAACCAGTGGATAATTTTGAGGATGTTTATGTTAATCAGAGAGGTCCAGTGAGGGATGAAGGTGAAAGTGGGACTAGAGGAGCTGCTATAGGATCTAGAGGTAGAAGAGGTGGAGAAGGTATTGTTGGGTCAAGAGGTGGTGCTAGTGGGTTAATAAGTAGAGGAGCTGGTGGGTCTGGTGATGCTAGTAGGTCAAGAGGTAGAGGTACTGCTGGGTCAAGAGGTGGTGCTAGTGGGTCCAGAGGTAGAGGTGCTGGTGGGTCAAAAAGGAAACCTGTGTCAATTGCTGGAACACAAAAAAGACAAGGTAAGAAAAAGGTTGGGAAATCTGGCTTTGCTAAATGGTTTGGATTGCAAGATGAACCAGAGCAGAGTTAAGATGAACCAGAGAAGACTCAAACTGAACCACAACAGACTCAACATGAACCTGAGCAGGCACAAGTTGAAGACCAAGTAGAGCAGACTGAAGATCAAGTTAAGATAGACCTTACTCAAGTGGAGCAAACCCGAGAACAAACTCAAGGTCAAGTGCAGCCATAAGAACAACCACAACAAGCTACATTGAGGATGCCAAGTGCAAGAATCCACCAAAGGAAGTTGGGAAACTAAGGCAGTAGTCAAAACACTACCTTGAATCTTGACTGATGTTGAAACAATTGTTAGTATGCCAATTTTGTACATGTGAGGGCATAGGTTGGTAAACAATAACTATGTATGGGTCTGTAATATTTAAACAAAACTCATTAGTACAAGGTTGGTACTACTAAGCTGAAAGCTAACAGTTTATGAATGAACCATCAATAAAATAGCTCATTTTGTACATCATACGGGCACTAATTGATGGTCATTCATAAACATTTATGATCAATGAAATGTCCTGGCACTGGAGTTTCTTTTGTTATTATCATTATTGAAAATCAATTAACTTTGTAGTATTAAAGGGTGGAAAATGTAAATAAATAAAGTGTAGGGATAAATAAAGTGTTGGGAAATAGATTGTAAACAGACTTAATACTGGTAGTATAACAGTTAAGTCTGGTAGTTATAGTTAGTTTTGTTAGTATTGAGTTAATACTGGCAGTACTAAGTTAAGTCTGGCAGTACTAAGTTAGTACTGGTAGAGTTAGTACTGGTCATAGTTAATTCTGTTTATAGTTAAGTCTGTTTATCAAACAGAATAGTATAGTTTCTTAGAGATATCTTAGGAGATATCTTAGGAAAGGATATGTATTATCCTTTCACACGTTTGTAAAGCCCATTAGGGTTTTCCTTGGTGTATAAGAGGAACCCTAAGGCACAATGTTATGTACGAGTAAGTGATTGAAATATCAATAGAAGCATAGAGCTTAATAGCAATTTAGTATTATCGTTTCTTCTTTATTCTTGTGTTAAGATTCCGCATTAACACTTGATAATTCATAGTCAGTGTCTCTCATATAGTTGATTTGGATTTATCCAAGTTATCTATCGTCTTACAAAGGCTAGTCAGATCCTAAACCAAGGACCTACAAGTGGTATCAGAGCCTTTAGAGGGACTCTGAGAAAGAAGAATCAATAGAACCACAAACAACAAACTACACTCTCCTACAAAATGTCACAACCTGCCAATGATGATTTCTCACAACATCTCAGTGATGGTGAAGAATCAAACCATGAAGATGCATCAGACACTGGTACTGCACCTAAACAACAACAACAAGTGATTCCTCAAACTACTGCTATCTCAAATATCAAACTCCCAATTCTGAAGAAGGAGGAGTATGATATATGGGCAATGGAGATGGAGCATTACCTTGAGTACATTGACAATGAAGTATGGAAGGTAATTCAGAATGGTAACTCCAAGAAGAGAATTTCAATTGGAAAGGATGGTGTTGTTCGAGTACTTTCACCAGTTACTGCTGCAGAGATTCAAGCTGTTGAAAAGGAAAGGAAGGCAAAGAATATTTTGTTGATGGCCATTCCTAAAGAACATATGAGAAGATTTCATGGAATGGATGATGCTAAAGAGATCTGGGAAGCCATCAGAACTAGGTTTGGTGTAATGCAAATTCAAAAAGTGCGAGAAGGATGTTTCAAACAACAGTTTGAAGCATTTAAAATATCCAATTCTGAAGGACTAGAAAAAGGATATGACAGGTTTCAACAGTTGCTTTCTCAATTGGAAGCTCATGGTGCTGAAGTATCAACAGAAGATGCAAATCATAAGTTTCTTAGGTCTTTGCCCTCAGCATGGTCTAATCTGGCAATGACTATGAGAACTAATCCTGAGATTGACAATTTTATACGATATATCAATTGATGATTTTACAATAACCGTAAGAATTTTTGAGCAAGAAATTTCAGTGGTGCTTCAAACAACATCTTCCAAGAGCTCAAAATGTTGCACTTTGTTTCACAAAGCAAAAGCAGCACTAATAAGGTTAAGTCTGGTTTTTCTGGTGCATACAGTACTTGCACTCCTTCTACTTCTTCAACCAATATTCCTGAAACAGAAGTTCTTCAGGTTTTGCAGATGAGAAGTAGATCTATTCCCACTTTGCCCAAACAAAACAGAGGATTTGGACTTACTTCAGAAGATTTGGAACAGAAAGATGATGTAGTTATTGAAGAGATGGACTTATTTCATGCCAATAGCAATGATTGCTATTCGAATGAAGAAGTTCTATAAGAAGACATGAAGGAGAGTTCATGTGGAAGGAAAAACTCCTGTTGGTTTTGACAAAAAGAATCTTGAGTGCTTCAATTGTCACAATACTAGTCACTTTGCTAGGGAATGCACAGCAAAGGGGATACATGATGGAAAGAAGAAGAAAGATTCTCTTTATCAACATCAAGAAGCTGGGAAGCAAGAGAAGAATCAGATGGGTTTGCTGACAATGGATGATGGGATTGTCAATTGGGGAGAACATACTGAAGTTGAAGAGACAAATCATGCACTTATGGCTATCAGCTCAAGCAATGAGGTAACTTTGTGTTCTAAAACTTGCATTGATTCATATAATAAGCTTAAATTACTGTATGATGAACAAATGAATCAGTTAGGTGATCAAGAAGCACAAATACTTGCATATACTCAAGCTGTTAAGAAACTAGAAGCTCAACTTGTTACTTCTCAAAAACAGCAACTTTCTCTAAATGAAAAGCTTACATTTCAAGCTAATGAAATACATGAAAAAGATGAAAAGCTTAAAAGATATAGGAGAATAGGAATGAAAGCTGTCAAAGAAAAGGAACAATTGCAGAAAACAGTTGATTCATGGAAAGATTCTTCCAAGAACCTTTGGAAATTAATTAATTCTGGCATGAGTTCAACTAGTAAAATTGGCTTAGGGTATGAAATAAAATCGAATGAATGAGGATTGCTATAGATTGTTGAAAATGATGGAAAAACAAGCTGGGATTAGAAAGTAGTAAAGTTTGTAAGGTTGAAAGCCTAGGATAGAAGATGAGAAGGATAACACTTGGTGGAGGTGCTATGCACTAACAAACAAAAGGTTTTCAGATTCACCACGTCAATCAACATAGAGAACTTGGCTAGTCCAGGAAGCAAACGGCTCTTGGTAAAAAAAAAAAAAAAGAACTTCTCAATCCGTTCTATGGTTGAACAACTTGCAAAAAAGTTGTATGGTTTTCAACTCACCATATCTGTTGTAGTGAAGATAGGCTAGCCCATCAAGTTTAGGCATGTGGGTAAAGGCTGTGGAAAAACCATAACTAGTCTATAAGATATGGCATTAATGGTAAAGACAAAATGCAAATCCATATAGATGTAGAAACTTTACCAAAAAGGGATGTATATCAACTCACCAAGTTTCAATGTACAAAAAGAGTTTGATATGGTCATCAATCCACCATGGAATTTACCTTTTCTAAGGTGCCAAAGGATTGACTAGCCTGACAAAACGGCAACAGTAAAGGCATAGCAAATCCGTATGATGGCTGTAATGGTTTGCCAAAAAATCATATGGTATTCAACTCACCAATGTTTCAAGTACTGAGAGTTGAAATGGTTTTCAGTTAACCATAGACATACACCTTTCTGGTAGCTAAAGGACTGACTACTCCAGAGTTAATGGCTAACTGGTAAAGAGACATCAAATCCATTTAAACTTTTCAATGATTCACCTCTCACAGGAGTTAACACACCTGGAAGTGATGAGAATAGACTGAAACTTTATGATTTGATGTACAAAATTGTCAATGTTGCTGATATGAAGAATAGTTGCTGCAAAGATAAAAAGAGAAGACTTGAAGTGTTGCAGATCAAGAACAACTTAAAGAATTCTATTTACAACATCCTCAGGAAGCTTAAAAGTGTTCAAAGTAAAAGATCAAGAATGTTTTGAAGAAACTTGAAGTTCGCGAGTGAAGATCAAGTTAGGGGAGGATTGTTGGGAAAATAGATTGTAACAGACTTAATACTGGTAGTATAACAGTTAAGTCTGGTAGTTATAGTTAGTTCTGTTAGTATTGAGTTAATACTGGCAGTACTAAGTTAAGTCTGGCAGTACTAAGTTAGTACTGGTAGAGTATAGCAGTACTAGAGTTAGTACTGGTCATAGTTAATTCTGTTTATAGTTAAGTCTGTTTATCAAACAGAATAGTATAGTTATCTTAGAGATATCTTAGGAAAGGATATGTATTATCCTTTCACGATTTGTAAAGCCCATTAGGGTTTTCCTTGGTGTATAAGAGGAACCCTAAGGCACAATGATATGTACGTTTTGATTGAAAATCAATAGAAGCATAGAGCTTAATAGTATTTTAGTATTATCGTTTCTTCTTTACTCTTGTGTTAAGATTCCGCATTAACACTTGAGAATTCATAGTCAGTGTCTCTTATATAGTTGATTTGGATTTATCCAAGTTATCTATAGTCTTACAAAGGCTAGTCAGATCCTAAACTAAGGACCTACACTAATTGATGGTCATTCATAAACATTTATGATCAATGAAATGTCCTGGCACTGGAGTTTCTTTTGTTATTATCATTGTTGAAAATCAATTAACTTTGTAGTATTAAAGGGTGGAAAATGTAAATAAATAAAGTGTAGGGATAAATAAAAAAGTGTATAAGTTGTTAAATTTTAAAAGGGTTAAAGGGTGAAAAATGTCAAAAGTTAAAAGTTTAGGCGCAACATCTAATATTTGCTAAAAACGAAAAACGAGAAAAAAGGATTAAGAAGGTGCCACGTCAGATTTTTTACTAATCATGGCTACAATAGGAAGATTAGCATTTTCCAGGCAAACAAAAGAATAATTAAAAGATGAACGCCTACAAAAGGAAAAAGGGGTAACTTCGATGCATTTTTAGACCATTTGCCCAATTTAAAACTCCTTTGTAGAATCCCTTAGGCTTCTAGTCTGGGTACGAAATACCTTTAACTCATCTTGTGCACTTACCTTCAACAATGGCCGCATCTTGTTGCATTGAGCATTAGTTAGGTGTTTAAACCTCGGGTGTGATCACGTCATTTGGTAAGTCACACTATCATTCTCTTTGCAAATGGTGATCATCCCATCAGACCCGTTTGATTTGATACATGCTTCTTTACAAAACGGTCTTCCAACAATGACATTACCTATTCCTTCATCATGGTAAGAATCCATGTTTTCTACAACTACAAAATCTGTCATAATATAAAAAATTTCCAACAAAAATAGGTACGTTTATAAAAGCTCCAACTATATTTTTCCCTTTGTATTCGACCTTGTCTTTCATTATCGAATTATAGAATCTTTTATACATCACATTAATAGACAAGAGAAGAAATAAATTAGCATCAAAATATTTATAACCTATCATGCATAAAAATTGTAGATTAATGGTACCGTAGATATGGATTTTCCTATCATCAAATTGATTTCTCCTAAGCTCTAATGGTTCATTTAGATCATTTAGCTCAATATAGTCTTCATACAGGTCTAATGATCTATTCAAAATCAAATCCTCTCCCATTAGCCTACCCTCTAAATCAAGTTCCATCCTTTCTCTTAAACTTATCTTTTAAACCCTCTTAACTAAACTACTAGCAGGTTTAACACTTTTAAAAATAATTTTCTCATCCCCTACCCTTAAAGTAATCTTTCTTTTAAACATATCAATCTTAGGGTGGGCGGTAGACAAAAATGGTCTTTTGAGGATCAAGGGCACTTTGACATCCTCAGGCATATCTAGAATTATAAAGTCTACGGGGAAAATAAACTTACCAATCCTTACTAGTACATTCTCAGTGATGCCTTTGGGATGCTTCACAGTTCTATTAGCCAATTCGACAGTTAACTTAGTATGAGCTAATTCGGCTAATCCTATATTAGTGTAGGTCGATGATGACATCAAATAACGTCTATTTTATAGCATCATTTATCTCATGTTATTAACCCATTTTGTATAGTTATTGCAAAGAATTGTTACTTAATCGTTTATATTTTAGAATTGCAGTAATTATGGAGTAATTGGTGAAAGTTAGCAAAAGACGCGCATTCTGGAACTTAAATGAAGATATTTTGAAGATTAATATTCTGAAAACCAATACGTCGTATCCATCAAGGAAGATACGGCATATCCGTGCCTGCACTCACCAAAGACCACAGAGGAATAAGCTCAATACGCCATATCCAGAGGACTCAATACGCCGTATTCAAGATATGGAATCAATATAATATTCTAGAAGATATCAAGCGTGGTCCCTACTCCAAGAAATCCCCAATATGCTGTATCCAACCGAATTCCAGACCCTATAAATACAAAACTTCGAAAATGAGTTTTAGGTCTAATCATTTTCTCGATACCTAAACATAAAAGTCGATTTTCAGAGTGAGAAAAAAAGCGCAGAGAGGTTCGAGCCAAAAACGGTTTTTTTTTTCCAACTTCCATAGAAGAACACGTGTTAATTCATGTATTACTGTGAATAATCGTTCAGTTTTTGGTATCATTCGTTAACTCGGTTAGTTTACCTTGGCTAAATAATTACTCTTGTATTTATTATGACGTTTGAAAGCTAATACCTTCAGGTATTAGCCATTATTTTGAAGATCTGAATGTTTGGTATTTGTTTATCTCGATTTCTTGATTTATCGTTGAGTGCTTGTTTATGTTTATCAATTTATACTTGTTTGCGCGCTTTTGTATGCGACCTATCATTCAACTGTATCTAGTAAAGTGGACCAAGCAGATCTAGAGTCCGGGATAGCTCTCCATATAGTGATTTATACATCTAGAATCATAGTTACACAAATATTGTCCTTCTAAGTCTGTGTCTATGATACGCTTCGGGCTTAACTAGTTAATTGGATATTGCCAATGGTTTATTAATCGTTTTGACTAGCAGGTGACCTAGATAATTCAACAAGTAACGTTCTGATTCCATTGGATGGTTGGACAAGTGGACTACTAGTGTATAAAGTGCCATTAAGCGGTAAGTAGGTAAAGTATCTATGAGCTAGGGTTTAACAATATCACCATTGCTTTAATCCCTAAGATAGATTATAATTAGCAAATAAGGATGCTTTATGCGGATGCTTTAATTATGACAGAATTATTATGTCTAGGTCTTAGGATGATGTAACGCCTAAGTCTTAAAAATGATATGCCACCTCGAGAGAAGAAATCATTGCACTAGGTATTTTTCAAAACAAACATAATTGATATAACAAGGTAAAGTAAAGCTCCCTAGGTATTTTTCTTTTCAAGGTAGGGCATCGTTGCGAAGTGTAGTCCCTTTTGAATAAGCATCGGAATCTTTCAGTCCATACGATCCCTTCTCTTCATCATAGTGATAATCATACAAACCACTTGGAAAAGGAATAGTCGTTTGGCACGGGGCAAAAATCAGCTTACTGTCTCGTAGGTTCGATACGACGTATCGTCTGAGTCCAATACGGCGTATCGGGTTCAAATTAGCATCAACAATAGTCGAGATCGACTTGACATGATCCTTTGAGTTTATTTCGGTTGAACCAGGTAAACTTCCAATCCCATTTCTTGTAGTACCTTGCTCATCTGCCCGATTTAAATCTCTAAATTTTTTATCGAGGCCCCTTGATTTCTAATAGCGGCGTCCGTGGAAGCTCAAATCTCCTTGATCAGGTTGGAGTTTTCTTTACGTCTTTTTGTTGATTCGGTTATAAACTTGCTCAGCAATTCTTCCATTGATTGTCTTCGCTCTTGATACGAAGGTTTTGCATTATTCCTTTGGTAGAATCCTAGAGTTACTACTCTATATTGTCCTCCTTGTGAGAATGGCACACCAAATTGAGTGTAATATGCTTCTTCAAGTGTTTTTCCTTCTTCTTTTAGTGGACAATCCTTGGTGTAATGAGGTCCCTTGCATAATTCGTATCCCACTTGAGCAACATATACTTTTTCATTTACCTTCTTGATTTCCCTTCCAAGGTTATTGAGTTGGGCTTGAATAGTAGCCAATCCATCAGAAGTTTCAGTACTTCTAGTCCTAGTAGATGTTTCATCGTGCCATCTTTAAGAATGTTCGGCCATCTCTTGGATGGCTATCCTTGCATTGGCAGATGTCATAGTTGGTATGGCACCTTTAGAATCACGAATTTGTCTATTAGGCACCTCCAATCTCTGATAAAACAAGATCACTTCCTGCATATCTGTTAACTAGTGTTGAGGACATCTCATCAAAAGTTCTTTGAATCTTTCCCAGGCTTGGTAAAGAGTTTCATTAGGTTCTTGTTGAAAGTTATTGATCTCCTCCATTTTTTTGGCAGTTCGGGCAGGTGGACAATATTTGCTCAGAAATTTCTTTTTCAGGGCTTCCCAAGTAATAATTGAACCAGATGGTTCATTCCTTAGCCAACAACTCGCGACTCCAATAAGTGACATAGGGAAAGATCGAAGCATTACCTGATCTTGAGTTATGTTAGGAATATGGAATAGATCAACAATCTCAAGAACTTTTTCAATATGCTCGTTCGCATCTTCATGATCCGAACCGCTGAAAGTGTTATCATGTAGTTCCTTGAGAAATTGGCCTTTTAGTTCAAAGTGAGCTTTTTCATCGATTTTAGGCCTAGAAATTCCCGATCCATAGCCATCACGGCTCTTAGTCTAGTATTCCTCCATGGTTTCCGCCATTGCTTTTGTTTCCTCTATTTCAAACTGATCTTCAAAATCAGAAATAAGGTTGAATTCCGGTGAACTCAAATAGTCAAAACTCCATGTCTTGGAGAGCTTCCTTGATGATCAGAACACTCATTCAGGGTTTTTGAATGGTTGGACGAGATCTATGTTCGAACACCTTGTCATGCACTACCTGAAACAAAGGATAAACAATCAGTAGTGTATGCTCGAGGAAAGAAAATACAGAAAACTAAGTATGGAAATGGAATACGAAAATTATAGTCTGCTGATGTATCAGATGATCGATACGCCGTATTCAATGCATTTAATACGCCGTATGGATCTGTTGAACATAATATGTTGTATTGGTATGGAAAAGCTCATACGTCGTATTCAATTTTACTGAGTACGCCATATCGATTATTCGACCAGAATAGTGTACAGATATAGACAAAAAAATAATAATTTAAAATACAAAATTTTACACTAATTAAATTATGCTAAATCTAGGTTAATTAAAAGTTAGAACTAAATACTAATAAAAATAAAAATTAAAAACTTCACTCCCCGGCAATGGCGCCAAAAACTTGATGTATCGTTGAGTGTAGGTATTTTATTTATCAAGTTTTACATTTATATTTTGCCGACTATACCTAAAAACAACATTAATGGGCAGTGTACCCGATCAAATGTAGCTTCGTTGGTAAGTAGGGTGTCGATCACTAAGAGCGAGAGTGTTTATTCTTAATTCTATCAGTATTTTAGTTTATCTATGTTAGATCTAATCTATGTTAATTCTAAGTTAAACCTATGTTAAACCTAATTCTAACATATAAGGGGGTTTTCAGTCTAAGAGACTAACACAGGTTTGGTGGTGACTTAAATCTACTTCCGCTACCAAAACACATGCTAGACAATAATCAAAAGATAGAAGAGCGGTCAAGCCAATTATAAGGGAGTTGTATTAACCATGATTAATAAAATAAAACGTTGGTTTGTTTATTTAGTGAAATGAATGACTTATTTTGAGGGTTATATCTTTCCTAGATTTAGGTGGTACTTCTTCCTAAAACCTAGACACGTCGAATTTTGTCACAATTAAACGTATCCGCATAAAGTATTTTCTTTGCTGATTATAATCTATCTTTGGAGATTAATAATGGTGATCTTTTTAAACTCTAGCCCATTAGGACTTTACCCACTTACTGCTTAACGACTCTTTATATTCTAGTAGTCCACTGTCCGAGTCTTTACCAAGGGAATCAGAACATTATTTGTTGATCCCAGGTCACCTGCTAGTTCAACTTGTTCACTAAACCAATGGTAAAGATAGGTCAATATTTGTAATCCTATGATTATAGATATATAAATTGCAATATGGAGAGCCATCCCGGTATCTAGCTAACTTGGTCGGTGTCATTAAAACTAGTTGAATGATAATTCACATATTTAAGCACATAAACAAGTATGAATTGATAAACATAATCAGCAATCAATGATAAATTAAGCAATCAATATAAACAAACCAAACATTATATTATCATAATTATGGCTAATACCCAAGGGTATTAGCCCTTAACCATTGTAATGTATACAAGCATAATAATGAACAACCAAGGTAACCTAACCGAGTTAAACGAATGATACCAAAATATGAATGATTATTAAGAGTATAAGAATTACAAGGTGTTTCCTATGGAATTAAGCGCGTTGCGAGACCTTCTTTGCTCTTCTTGTCTTTTGAAAATCGACTTTTGTGGTAGTGGTATCGCAAAAATGATAAAGCACACCTAAAACTCGTTTTTAGGTCGTCTATTTATAATGTCTGGAATTTCTTCGATACGCCGTATTGGTCGAGGTCAATACGGCGTATTGGGGGTTTTCTTGGAGTAGAGACCACGTTCAATATCTTCCAGAATCTTTAATTACTCAATATAGTATACGGCGTATATTGATTATCTGGATACGGCATACAACTCTTTAATTCTTCATGGTTTCTTGTGAAGTGCATGCATAGATACGCCGTATCTTCCATGATGGATACAACGTATAGAATGTCATAACAGTATTCTTCAGATTTTCTTCGTTTATGCTCTAGAATGTGTGCCTTTTAGCTAATCTTCACAAAGTACTCCATAATTACTACAAATCTTAAATATAAACGATTAAGTACCAATTCTTTCAATAATTATACAAAATAGGTAATTTACATGGGATAAATGATGTTATAAAAGTGATGTTATTTGATGTCATCAGCAACACTAAGTTCTTTAGCCATGGCTCTAGTGAGCATTCCAGATCCTAGATCATCTATGATATTAACCAGCTCAATATGTTTGTCCTGAGACCATCTGTCTTGAAGGGATTGTGGAAGCCCCTTTCCCGACTCTAAATTTGATAAAAAAAAATCTTTTTGCGGAAACGATGTGACCAAAATCTAAACTTCTGTTACTCTCTTATAAACTAACAATAATCTATTACAAATCAGTCCTTGAGACTATTTTTACATGAAACTAGACTCGATTACCTTTAAAACGGCGGGCGGCACGACTTCTAACTCCTTACAGTTGATTTTACACGAAATTCCTAATATGACCCATTTTCTGCACAAATTGCTACCCCCTTTAACACTTGACTAAAACGGCCAAAAACTCGACTTCCACATCCCGACACAACATGAGAATTTTCAGAATTCAATAACATAACATATACTTCACATTCATAAACATTTATGGTCTAAACGACCCTTCAACACGTACTTTACAAAGCGACGGCTGTTTTTCCAAACACCCCTTTTTGACCCATTTTTAACTCAACTTAAACACAACTTGAGCATAGCTCATATACATACTTAAATCTGAACTTGGACACTACAAAACAACATTACAACCATCTTACGACACTTGGGGTTCAACCTTGATCGAGCTCGGTATCTAGAACTAATACCATACACATAAACCAAACACTTTCAATTCCCAAGCTTCCAATCTTTGACCTTAATCAAGGTCTTACCTTCAACACATAAGCACCTACAAAAATAGTTAAACAACTAAACCGTAAGCGAAATGCTTAGTAAGTAACCCGCAATAATATATTATCATATATGACATAATCAAAATACATACATACATATCATGAAACCACTTAACCGTTCATTCACATCAATTGCATACTACACAACCCATCAATCACTTGATTAGAAGCATCATCATCACATCAACATATTAAATCATAAATCATTCATATACCTTGATTAATCCCATGACTAACCAAAAGCTCATCTTAACTAGAGCCTAACTAACTAAGTTTCATCTCCATATTCAAGTCTCTATAAATTCAAACACTTAAGCACTTAACAATCAATATACATAAACACATGATTATTCAATAATCATAACATATTATAACTTGGTTACTTACCTTGAGTCCAAGCTAATAAAACCATTAAACCACCATCATCTTCTTTGCTTGATTTCATAGTTAAAATAATCACTAACACATATTAACACCTCTAATTTACATAATAATTGAGGGTGTCTAACACACCCATAACCATAACTAAAACCCATCTTTATCGTTTACATGATCATATCATGATCATATCCTAAAATCACCAATTTATACTTAATTCATTAATTAACCTCAACCCATATTTATAAACAACTTAATACTTGATTTAGAAACACAATTACCCAAAAACCCCAAATTGGGTACATAAACCCTAACTCATAAATTACCAATTCAACTCAGTAAAAGGTTACTTACTTGTGTAGAATCATTGGTATAAGCTTATTTCTTGATTTGAGACCTCAATTCATACCTAATTGATCACTTGGGCCACTTGGTTTTCCCTCCTTTCTTTCTTGGTATGACACACACAACACACTAGAAACTTATGGAAGTTATGAGATATCATCTCATTAAATCTGGCACAACTATGAAAATGTGGCAAGACGAGTCCCTGTAGGCTAGAACAAAGTGGTTCTAGTACTAAAACAAGGTGGTTCTAGTACTAGTTTGGTCATTTGGCAATAATGGTCCCTGCAGGCTAGAACAAGGTGGTTCTAGTACTAAAAGAAGGTGGTTCTAGTACTAGTTTGGTCATTTGGAAATAATGGTCCCTACAAGTTCTTTTCTCTAATACTTGGGCCACATAATACTTTCTAAAACTAATTACATAATATTTATACTTATAGTTTGACTAACCAATCATGTAAAGCATTTAAACTTATAAAGTCAGAGTCAAACTTACGTAATGACATTCTGGTAATAAAATACCTAAAATCTAGTTTTGGGGTGTTACAACTCTACCCCGCTTACTTAGATTTCGTCCTTGAAATATCTTCGTATAATACTAACCAAACTTGGTCGCATTTTAGCCATCATTCTCTCTTAGCACTTTCAAATATTTACCCAATTAGTTGCAACAACCTATATGGTTTTGGTACTCTAGCCATACTATGACACCACCAAATACCCTTGACCCGTTCTACTTCTCGCTCATTTCTAATACATTTACACTCTTTCTAATGACATACGTCATTTAAGTGACTTTTCACTATCGCCAAGATATCATTTTATTAACTTTTTCACTTTAACGTTGCATTTCCACTCATTTCTTTTCTAAAATTTTCCACAAGTACTACATGTCACTTGGAAAACTTACTATTTTGACTTCATATAAGTTAAACTCCATCTCTATTTCCATATCAATCACCAATATTCTAATATGACTCAAAGTCATTACCGGTCGATCTCGCATTTTACAAATTATTTTATATGCATTATATAGAATTTACTTAATTCTCATTAATTTACTTATCTCAAAAACCGGTAATTCTCTTCCAATTTCTAACGAGTACCATATAGATGGCATTATCAACATCAATTATATGCATTACTTAAGCAACTTCCTTTTAAATTTTGGGAATTACTTACCCGATTAACTTTTTAACTTAATGCATGAACTTCATTCTAGGCATTTAAGTTAAGGTTTAACACACAACCTTAAAGCCGTTATAACTTTTCGGTCACGTCTACTCTCATTTCTTATGTCTAACTCATTTTAGTTCTTATTTTCTATTTCTTTACCCGTACTCATGCCATGTCGGATATACATAAGCCCACTCATTTATACTTCTTTATTTACATTAAGAGGCATCCCAATCAATGTAAATAAGAAAATATAAACTTATAGTTCGGTGATTCACAATTTCTTTATTTAAATAAAGAGGCGTCCCAATCCATTTAAATAAGGCGATTATAAATCATCCTACTTATATATTTCCGATATAACACTCATACCCGTCTACATTTTCATTACCTTTCTATCTTTACATATTTACCAACATGTGTTCTAATCTTTTTCATTTTTAATATTGTCTTTTCTAGCCTTGGATCCAATCTCACTAACTTTTCTGAAGGAAACTTGGCCTTTCCCTATAGGGATTCGCCAAATAACCATACTCTCGCGCAAGCTAAACCCCATGCCATGAAGGCAAGCTAATACTCATGCCATAAAGGCAACTTAATACCTATGCGCAAGCTAAAACTTTTGCCATGAAGGCAAGCTATCACATTCATGTCATAAAGGCAAGCTTATCAACCATGCCCTAAAGGCAAGCTTATCCACCATTCATAAAGGCAAGCTATCACATCCCTACCATAAAGGCAAGCTATTACATCCATGCCATAAAGACAAGATATCACATCCATGCCATAAAGGCAAGCTATTACATCCATGCCATAAAGGCAAGCTATCACATCTCGAAAGATTCGAGAACTAAAGCATTGGATCCAAGCTACTTTACCTTATATTTCTTTACTTAATCATCATCTATGTACTTTTCTAAGCAAGTACATTTCTATTTTCAATTTTTATTGCCTTACGCAATTTCATCACCTTTCTACTTTCTACACTTTATTGCCTTACGTAATTTAATCATATTTTCATTATCTTGGACAAGATCTATATGATACTTGTCAATTTCATATGCATTCTCACAATGCATTTTATCATTTTCTATGTTAACCCCAAGTTGACCACTTATTTAATTTATATGCCAAAACATCATTTTAGTCCACTTGACTCTTTCGCGCATAAACCTCATATAGGTTTATCCTATAACATACACAATAATCTCCTTTTACACATCACACTCATTCTCATATATCTACATGGTTTTAGTCATGTTATACCATTTATCTAACGTATTTTATATTTTAAAGGATTCTAGCGCAACACTTTCATCCAATACATGCATCCATATTTCGCTGTCGCGACTTACTCGACGTTTTTCTATATAACATGTCTCATCATCATTTTAATATATTTCATATTCAATTTCAATGGAAACTCTTCTTAATATTTATATGTCCAAGTTCAACATTAGACATATATCACGATTAGACCATGCATTGATCATGCATCGCAATCTAATCCCATTCACCTAACTCAATGTCTTTCACATCGTGTTACGACATATTCTAATCATCTCTTATTATCATTCACAACCATTATAGCTATCTTGACCTTTATAATTCATGATCGAAATACTTCAATGATCTTTATTAGAATGCATATAAGCGTCTACTTTCAATACATGAAAATTTTAGCTTAAGCAACTTTTTCATAATTTAAGCATTTACACATTTACTTGCCCTTACTCACATATTTTCATCACGACTTATCTAGATTGCAATCCCATGAATTTTACTTAGCTCAAACACTTCATAAAATCATACCATCGTACACATCATACATCACTTAGACATATAACTAACTACCATAGATTTTACATCACATAATCATATATATCCACACTTAACACTTCTCCAATAAGTGTTTTATATTCTTAGCCGCAATCAAAATAATTTAGTCTTATGGCAAAATAACATATTGCATAATCAATCAATGTCTAAACATCATCATAATCACAGCTGCAAGTACTAACTACCTTAAAACTAAGGCATTCGCATTCCACGCTACTTACACTTACGGCATACGCATCTACGAGTGGTCTAAGTTTAGGAAACCTATCATGGAAACCTACTTCACTTAGACCGAAGCTTTGATACCAAGTTGGAATGCCCCTTTCCCGATTCTAAATTTGATAAAAAATTTAAATCTTTTTGCGGAAACGCCATGACCAAAGTCTGACCTTCTGTTACTCTTTTATAAACTAACAATAATTTATTACAAATCAGTCCTTGAGACTATTTTTACATGAAACTAGACTCGATTACCTTTAAAACGGCGGGTGGCAGGACTTCTAACTCCTTACAGTTGATTTTATACGAAATTCCTAATATGACCCATTTTCTACACAACTTGCTACCCCGTTTTACACTTGACTAAAACGACCAAAAACTCAACATCCACATCCCGACACAACATGAGAATTTCTAGAATTTAATACTGCCTCCGTCCTAATTTACTTGTCCCTGTTTGACTTTTTTGGTCTTTCTTTATCAACTTTGACCTTAAATAATTTTGTTTGTGTAATTTAGTATATGATGCAAAATATATGAATGGATTGAGTTTTAAATGTATATTCCATTGGTATAATTTTCATCAAGTCTTATATAACACAAAATAATTTATTTAAGGTCAAAAACATAAGATATACTTCACTTTCATAAACATTTGTGGTCTAAACGACCCTTCAACACGTACTTTACAAAGCGACAGGTGTTTCGCCAAACACCCCTTTTTGACCCATTTTTAACTCAACTTAAACACAACTTGAGCATAGCTCATATACATACTTAAATCTGAACTTTGACAATACAAAACAACATTACAACCATCTTACAACACTTGGGGTTCAACCTTGATCGAGCTTGGTATATAGAACTAATACCATACACATAAACCAAACACTTTCAATTTCCAAGCTTCTAATCTTAGACCTTAATCAAGGTCTTACCTTCAACACATAAGCACCTACAAAAATAGTTAAACAACTAAACCATAAGCAAAACGCTTAGTAAGTAACCCATAATAATATATTATCATATATTACATAATCAAGATGCATACATACATATCATGACTAAACCACTTAACCATTCATTCACATCAATTGCATACTACACAACCCATCAATCACTTGATTAGAAGTATCATCATCACATCAACATATTAAATCATAAACCATTCACATACCTTGATTAATCCCGTGACTAACCAAAAGCTCATCTTAACTAAATCCTAACTAACTAAGTTCCATATCCATATTCAAGTCTCTATAAATTCAAACATATAAGCACTTAACAATCAATATACACAAACACATGATTATTCAATAATCATAACATATTATAACTTGGTTACTTACCTTGAGTCCAAGCTAATATAACCATTAAACCATAATCATCTTCTTTGCTTGATTTCCTAGTCAAAATAACCACCAACACATATTAACACCTCTAATTTACATAATAATTAAGGGTGTCTAACACACCCATAACCATAACTAAACCCCATCTTTATCATTTACATGATCATATCATGATCATATCCTAAAATCACCAATTTACACTTAATTCATTAATTAACCTCAACCCATATTCATTAGCATCTCAATACTTAATTTAGAAACACAATTACCCAAAAACCCCAAATTAGGTACATAAACCCTAACTTATAAATTACCAATTCAACTCAATAAAAGGTTACTTATTTATGTAGGATCATTGGTATAAGCTTATTTCTTGATTTAAGACCTAATTCATACCTAATTGATCACTTGAGCCACTTGGTTTTCCCTCCATTTTTTTTGGTACGACACACACACCACACTAGAAACTTATGGAAGTTATCAGATATCATCTCATTAAATCTGGCACAACTATGAAAATATGGCAAGATTAGTCCTTGTATGCTAGAATAAAGTGGTTCTAGTACTAAAACAAGGTGGTTCTAATACAAGTTTAGTCATTTGGCAATAATGGTCCCTACAAGCTAGAATAAGGTGGTTCTAGTACTAGTTTGGTCATTTGGAAATAATGGTCCCTACAAGTTCTTTTCTCTAATACTTGGGCCACATAATACTTTCTAAAACTATTTACATAATCTTTATACTTATAGTTTGACTAACCAATCAAATAAAGCATTTAAACTTATAAACTCATAGTCAAACTTACGTAATGACATTCTGGTAATAAAATACCTAAAATCTGGTTTTGGGGTGTTATAACTGGAGAGGCCATAGATGGGATGGATGAAGGAATAGTTGAGATTGGAATTGTATTTAGAACTGAAGTATCCTCAACTAGAGAGGATTTTGTTTTAGGATTCTGAACATCTTTAGTGTTGGTGACGTTATTAATGATGGAATCATCATTGTTGTGATATGTGTGTGTTCAGACTAATTATCATTTAAGATTTTATTTGTTTGAACTGAATGATCATTTTGATCATTGTGATCAGTTTGATTCGCTTGACCATTTTGGTCAGTTAGGAATTTAGCTCAAGAACAATTGGTGATAACGCCCCAATTATACATGTTTTATGGCGTTATTTTATGTTTATTCTATTATTTCTCGTAAACTTTTGGTACTTAATTAAGCTTGAATTGCTTATAGGTTCACTTGAAGACTCTAGAGACACAAGCTCATGAATCTATACACTTTGGGAGACGAATACAAGAAAAGAAAAGATTTCTAGCCAAAGTTCAAGAAGTCCGCCGCACTTGCTACATTGTGCGCCGCACTTTGCACCCAATCTTGCTTATAAATTGAGGACGAATTTGCATTCCTCCTCACAATCATTCCTCACATTCTATCCCATTTTACACACACATACTTTCCCTCCTTTCACCAAAACACCAAGAAACACTTTTTTGTTTCAAGAAAAAGATCTAACGATCAAGAACGAAGAAGTTTTCTTACCTAGTTGTTGAAATAATGGAAGTTTATGTAAAGTGTGCTTTTGTTATGAACTCCTTAGCCATGAGAGGCTAAATCTCTCATGACTACTCGGTGAAGTTACGATAATGAATAAGTGTTTGGTATGATCTTGATCGCTTTAATCTTAAGCTTATGTTGCAAACCTGTTATATCTTATCTTATCTATTTTTGCTTATCAACTTAGATTATATAATCATATCGGTATAGGTCGAAAGATCCGTTATGATCTATGTGGTTTTAAAGATTTGTCTATGGTCTTTAACGTCTGTGCTGAGAAATCCACTTTCGTAAATTGATAAACAAAATAAGTTTTGATATAATAATAACTGGATTATTTGAGTGACACATTTGGTCTAGTTAACTAAATATAAGTCTTAAGTTAATCAAGTTAATTCGTAAAAACGTTTTCTGACGAGAAATCATTTTTATAAATTAAAGTCCCATCTTCGAGGTCAAATCATTTCCAACACTTATAAATTATTCTCAACTATCAGAGTAGTCATCTTTATTATCATTAATAAACCTAAAGTTATTTTCAAAGTTGTTAAAGTCTATTTTCTTTCTGATTATTCAAACACTACTCTAATCCCTGTGGACGACCTAGTCTTACCTAAAAAGATTATACTGCATACGTGGGTTATACTTTTACCCGTGTGTTTCCATATAATTGTCTCGTATTGTCAGTCTTATAAATTTAAAACTTTTGAAACACATCAAAGTTTTTGGCGCTGTTGTCGAGGATTTCTTAGCTGTTCTGTAGTCAAACTCTGGAAAATCTCTTTAACTCTCCCTCTTTTTTAAATCGCCGTACAGTTTTCTGGCAAACTGACCCGAACAAATTCTCCTTTGGATGCATACACATGATTCCAATTCTGAACTTGTTGAACCATTACTTGAACCTGAACGTACTCTGAATCGAAGACGTCGTCGGCGAAACAGAAGAGTTTCATTCGATCAAAGAAATAATCCATCTAAAAACCCGAGAATTGTCTATCCGCCAATTCTCGACATCAACCACTTTTGTCACTTTCTAGTTACTCTTGAAAACCTTTACCCAATGGATGATGAACCCATGTGGGCTGCTGACCGTGTTGTTGCTCCGACTCCCGGTTTGGCAATCACTATTCCTGAAACCGCTAACGAATTTGCTATCAAAGGTAACCATTTCACCCTTGTCAAAGGAAACCAATTTGATGGATGAACCAAAACCGATCCTCATAAACACATTCACAGATTCCTCAGAATCTGCGATATGTTTAAATACAGAGATACTAAAAATGAAGTCGTCTGCCTAATGATGTTTCCCCTATCCCTTACTGGGGAAGCAAAAACATGGTTGGACGAACTCAACGAATGACCTATCAAAACATGGGATGAACTCCGAATCACTTTCATTAGCTGATTCTTTCCCCCAGCTCTACCGACTCCTCGAAGAAATTCGAGCTTTCTCTCAACACAAGAATGAATCTCTAACCGACGCTTGGCTTCGTATAAAGGAAATGCTCCGAAACTGTCATGGTCACAATCTGTCCAAAGGCAACATTATCAAAATATTCTATCATGGTCTAAGCAAAATAACTCAAGAAGTTCTAAATGCCGCAGCTAGAGGTATTTTCCTGTATAAAACACCAAATCAAGCTTATCAGCTTTTGGAAGCTAAGGTCTTACTAAAGCTCGACTGGGCTAAAAATTAAAAAACCAAATCATCTCTTAAGAAAACCGTTGCTTTCGTCGATAAAGGCAGCAGTAATTCCAATACTGACAGAATTATGGCATGAATGGATGCCAAGACCCTGAAAATGGATGCTCAGTATAAAGAACTCCAAACCCATGCCAAAAAAACAAAACCCGATCTTGATGAAGATGATATACCTATGTCCCGTGAAGAGGAAGCTAAATTCATGCAAACTTTTCGTAAGACTTGTTTTTACAATGATTACCGCGACCGAGACTTGAATCGTGATAATTGGCGTTCAAACGAACGAAGTAGTTACAATCGAGACAAATACCGATCCAATACTGATGATAAACCATACGATCTTCAAAAACAATTCAATGATTTCATGAAATCTCAGCAATCGACCAACGCTTTCGTCAAAGAAACATCCATGGATCTTAAAACTTAACTCAAAACCGTAGCCAAAAATCATCAAGATTCAATTCAAAATCTTGAAACCAAGTTTGACAGACTTGCTAACAAGCAATCTGGTCGACCCAAGCAAACTGGTCGACCTTCTGGAGTCTCTTCCAGTAACACACAACCAACCTAAAAGGACATAATTCTAAGTCTACCAACCACCACAATCTCGAATAGCATGTGGAATGCTGTGTACACCCCAAATGGTGGCAGCGAAATAAAGTCCGGGAGCGTGTTACTTCATAGATCACCAACACAAGATATAATAAAGAACGACCGAAAAGATCATTCGGGTTGAAAACGATACATTGGATTTAACAAAGTAATTGTTACATAAGCCCGAAGCTTAACTTGTTCACTTGATCAAATACAAAGATTTTCAGCCCATAACAGATAACAAAATGAAATGCGACAAAATCTTTAATGCAAGACATCCAAATCAAAACCCCCAATGTATCCATCGCACCTTGTGCTTATTGATCTCCTGAAAAACATTGCTTTAAAACGTCAACAATAATGTTGGTGAATTCATAGGTTTGATAAATCATATATTGTAGGACCACAAGATTTCCCAAGTGTATGATAATGCAACAGATGCAGATATCATATAAATGTAATTACGTTTCCTCTAAAGACTCATTACACTGGAATCTTGACTGTGTATAATACAATTAATGGCCTACATTGCCCGTGGTGATGTTCTAACCCGCAACATCCTATATTCGACATGGTATACGTTCGTTTGTCCAGTGATAGCTAATCACCCAAACGGGGTTGTCAAACCCAATAGATCTATTAATAACATTCGCGCTCACAATCCCGCAATTGACAGTTCATGATAATGGGCTCAGATATGGGTTATCGCTACTTAGGCAACACGTAATCATAACAAATGGGAAACTTAACCACTTGTGTCCAATTTAAAAGCATTGCATGTGTTTCACCCCAAAAACTTTGTAAAAATAAAAGCATGTAAAACGTGGGGCTATGGAACTCCCTTGAGTGAGCAAAATACCAGTTATCACAAATAACGCCAACGCAATTGACAAATGCAACCTAAATTAAATTAAGGTAGTTATAAGTACCGATGACTTTAATCAATAACATTGAATATAAGCCTACTATTTTTTATCGTACTATCGTTCGGGCTATCATAATTAAAGAGGTCATGACATGACGTACGAGGAGTTAGGACACTTTAAATCGTAAATCTAACAACTCGTCGATACGCCATCCGAAGAGGCCTCATTATGAAACTCCCTAGTAATATAGTACTTTGATAACCACATAATATTCTATATAGCTCAATCACCAACTAATGGTTTTGGTAAAATTGTGTTTAATAAGTTAAAACGTTTATAATTACCGTTTTAGTAAAACTAGCATAACTTTTGCGTTTTAAGCCCGATTCTCGCGTTTCTTATGCCCATCTTTTCGTATTAAGACGGGTTATCGATATTTGACATTTTCATAAATTTTTTCCCCTGATGAACAGTAACTTTTACTGTTCATAACAACATATTTTTATATAACACGTATTGTTGTCGAAACCCTATGAAAAAAAAAAGAAAAAAAATCGAAAACGTCGTATTTAATCTGTTATAGCTCCGTTTTTAGTGATTCTTTCTAGGACATCTTGTATTTGAAAGTTCATATATTATGGAGGTTTTTCAAAAATCAACTTTCTGTCATGAATAGTAACTTTATACAAAATAGTATTTTATAAAAGTATTAATTGTCTAAACCGCAAATTCATAACTCAGTCGATTATAATTGGAAAAATTACGAATTCCTTATCATTTTGGATCTAAAAATGTGTATTATTTATTAAAAATATCAACACTTTGCTGTTTTAAAGTTTTATAAAAAGGTTATATAAACATTCGTTACGACCTCCGTTTATATTAAACGTATAACTCGTTTTTAACGTAACTTTTTCGTTATTAATCTGTTTAACAAGTTTCTTACCTTTTCGGAATCGTCGTGGAATGTATTATCTTATGAAAATATAAAATGGATATGTTAAAATTCGAATTTTAGACAACAAGTTTGATTGAGTTTGTTAAGTCCTTATATATCCTTGTTTACATACTTTTCACTTTTTTGTAAACTACAACAAGCCCTATATTTCATAATTATCATAGAGTGTTACAAATAATAAAGTCCAAGGTTCCATAATTGACCTTATATGGTCCAAATTTACCAAGTCCATATTAATACACTTTAACCCTTACGCTTTCATAATTAAACCTTTATCAACAAGTTTATACTAGTCACTTTTACATTATAGACCATAAGTGTACAAGTGTATTTCTTTCAACAAGACTTTATTTTAGTTTTCTAATAACAAGATTAAAAGTTCCATAATCAAATATTCACAAGTCTATGTATTTCTTATTCTGAAACATATTATTAAACTTGTAAACCTAATTAATACATAATCATTTTTCATGTGTGTAGACCAAAGTGTAAATAACTTTGTGACCATTTTAACATGATGTCAAAAACATATAGATATATCAAATGTGGTACATTATGATACAACAAATAAAAATTCTCTTAATGTTAATAAAACTAATGGTGATTTAAGCTAAATAAATAATCATAGTTCATAAAAATGAAAATTATAAGAAACATAAAAGTTCAAATAGAACCTTATATGTGTGATGAAGATGAAAATACATGCAAACGCTTTGTTTACCACAAAATCAATGCTTGCACAAAATAAAACCTTGTGTATTTCTTAATAAAAACCCTAGCCTTTCTTTCTCTTGATTATGTACTTGAATGATAGTTAACCAATCTGCAATGCCTTAGTATAATCTTAGAATATAAGTTATAGAGTGTATGTGTTTAGAAAATTGATATGAATTTGTCGGGACTTGGTTTTTGTGCCGTAGCTTGGAAGAGCAAAAGGAATGATTTTTTTTGTTTATTTTTTTTTTTTGTTTGATTTCTATAAAGTGATAGTGTTGTAAGAGTTCTCTTACTAGATACATTGTATTATATAAGAGGTCATGGTCAGGTAAAGTCTGCAAGTAGGTCAACTAACACAAGAGGGTTTCAAGTTTCTTGTGTCTTGTTTTAAGTCAAAGTAACAAAGTATGCTAAGTATTAATGAACAAGTAAATTAACTTTACCTAAATTGTTAGAAAAATTACTCCTTTCTTAGATCATTGGTGTAGTGCCGTGGAAATGAGGGGGAGGCTTCTAGAAGACTTGTGCTAAGTAATACATATATTGGTAACAATTACAAAAAGTTACAACTAGTAACATTTATTATAAATTGCCACTTGCATCATTTTGTATAATATAATTTCCTAGTGGTACAAAGTGTTCTTAACATTAATTGGCTAAAGGTTTAATAAAACTTTAGGTAATGGGTATAATCGAGGGGTATTTGTTGAAGCGACGATAAATTTCATGCTTTCGTGTTATTCTTAAACCGTACATTTATCGCGAATCGTATTTAACTTACGAAACCAATAAAAATAAATAACAACGTCCATAATTTATAATCAAAATAATTATATACCCATATGAAGTACAACGTTAGCATTGTATAGATGACCCTATCACATTAAACGATAATATTTTTGCGACGCGATTTAACCACGTTTACAATTTCAAGCAACATGGTACAACTCAAAAGGTACATTGTGGAATTATTGAGGTTCGTCAATGACTGTGAGAAACACAGTTGAGTTTATAGACTTCCCCCGTATAAACGCGCCTTGCCTCAAGGCTCATGTCAGCACATGACGACGGTGTGGTCTTGGTGAAGAGGTGTGGATTTTCTTCTGATGGTCATCACTTTCCCATTGAAAATCGGACCTCTCATGAAGTTCATCGAACTTTTAGACCATGAAATCCGACTTCGCTACAACCGTTTAACTTCATGGTCTGACTATTTCTACCTTTCCTCAACAAAAAGGGCGTTGTGACGGCCAACAAAAACGTCCATCCAATGAACGACTAATGGTTTCCGTCGCAATGACACTATTACAGATTAGATACATGAAATGTATATGACTCGCACAATTCTTCTGTAAGTTTCAAGCTTTGTAATCACCTCTCCAACCCTTTCTAACACCTTAAAAGGTCAAACATACCTAGGGTTTTACTTCCCCTTTTGCCAAAACATAAAACCCCTTTCCAAGGCCGAAACTTTAAGCATAACTTATCCCACTTAGAACTCCATTGGTTTCCGTTTCAAAGTCAGTGTAATCTTCTGATGACAGCGAGCGGCTTGCATCCTTATGCGTGATCAGGATGATTTTCTCAGTGGTCTCTTGAATTAGACTGGACCGAGTATTTGACTTCTCCACTTCAATCCAAAACAAACAGTGAACTACACTTTCGACCATATAAGCTCTTCGAATAGTGCGCCTTGTGCTAGCGTGATAGCTATTGTTATAAGAGAACTCGACTAATGTGCAAATGGTTTTTTTGTTATTTTTTTATTTTTTTAACCCAACCCTTTCCAAAATCGATTCACAAGCAACAACATATCCTCTAATTTGAAATTGTCCTCTCACTTTGCCCGTCTGTTTGTGGATGGTACACTCATACTCATATCCAAGTTTGATACCTAAAGCACTCTGACAGTGACCTCAGAACTATGATGCAATCTTGGTCACATCACAAATGAATTGAACGGGTATTCCAGCTTCGTGACCAACCTCCTTTAGGTACAATCATGCAATTAATCCAAAAGATCAGTCTCCCTCATCGGTGTGAAGATCGCAGACTTAGTGAGTCGGTCCACAATTACCCAAATGGTATCATAGCCTTGAGACGTCTTAGGAAGCTTCGTGACAAAATCCATGGTGAGTTAGTCCCACTTCAGTCCTAGTATCTTGGTTTGTACCAACAATCCTGATGGTCCATTGAGATGATTCGGACGCTAGACTTAGTCACAGTCAAACCACTTGTAACATAAGTGCTATGTCAGCTTTCATGTTGGGCTACCAAAATAGCTTTCCTCATGGTCTTGGTACATTTTGTCGGAACCCGGATGAATAGAGTATTTTGATTTGTGGGACTCGTGCATGATCACAGTCTGCAAATCGCCATAACAAGGTAACTAGCTCCTGCCATTAAGGCACAAGGTTCCATTCGCACATGGTTCTAACTTTTGTTCTCTAATCGCTTCTGGAAATTTAGCGTTTTCAATCAACATTCCCCCAACGTCTTCACTCTTAATGTTCTCTGGTTTTCTCGCTTCGGTCTGAGCATTTAAGATCTGTTTGGGAAGATCCAAACTAATAGTCATAACCAAGGCCCGAACTCTTAACGGTGGTTCTCGTTCTTTCCTGCTCAAAGCATCAGCAACGACATTTGCTTTCCCCGGGTGATAACGAATATCGCAATCGTAATCACTTAGCAATTCTAACCATCGGCGTTGCCTCATGTTCAACTCTTTTTGATCTAAAATGTGTTGCAAACTCTTGTGATCGGTATACACCGTACACTTAGTTCCATATAAATAATGTCTCCAGATCTTGAGAGCGAACACCACTGCACCGAGTTCTAAATCATGAGTTGTATAGTTCTTCTCATGAATTTTTAACTGTCGTGATGCATAAGAAATCACTTTTTCTCTTTGCATCAACACAGCGCCCAAACCCTTCTTTGAAGCGTCGCAGTATGCGATGAAATCTTCGCTTCCTTCAGGTAATGCAAGGATTGGTGCACTGCACAACTTTTGCTTCAACAGTTGAAAAGCTGCTTCTTGTTTATCGCCCCATTCAAACTTAACCTTCTTCTGGGTGAGCTTGGTCATAGGTTTGGCGATCTTTGAAAACCCTTCAATGAATCTTCGGTAATACCCAGCAAGACCTAAAAATTGACGAATCTCCGTTGGTGACTTAGGAGATGTCCAATCTTTAATGGATTCAATCTTGGCTGGATCCACATGAATTCCTTCACTATCGATCACGTGACCGAGGAACTGTACTTTGGGTACTTTGGGGATCCAAAATTCTCATTTGGAAAATTTTGCATTTACAAATCCTCTTTCTTCAACAGCTGCAATATTATCTGCAGTTTGCTTCTTCGTGTGCTCTTGCTTGCTCGTGGAATAGATCAAAATATCGGCAATTAAGACCCCCCCCCCCCCCAAATTTTTACGGAATTTGTCCAGATAAGGTTTGCACACTCGGTTCATGAGGTCCATAAACACAGCAGGTGCGTTTGTCAAACCAAAGCGGCATAACTTGAATTTCATAATGGCCGTAACGAGTTCTGAAGGCAGTCTTTGGAATGTCTTCTTTCAAACCCTCAATTGGTGCATAACTGACCTTGAGGTCGATTTTTCGAGGTCAGACACTCGACCTTGGAAGCTGATCAAATAAATATACAATCCTTGGAGAGGATAACGGGTTCTTCACCGTTAGTTTATTCAATTTCCCGGTAATAATGCACATCCGGATGATCCGTCTTCTTCTGGACAAACAAGACCCGGAGCTTCCCAGGGTGAGGAACTGGGGTCTTATAAAGCCTTTATCGGACAGATCTTTCAGTTGCTAGATAAATCTTTTATTCTGGAAAGGAGCCAAATCGATAAGGTGCCGTGTATAGGTGCAGCTCCAGGTACCAAATCATTTGAAACTCCATTGTCGGTCGGAGAAGAGCCAGCACAAGTCCTCAGGAAATACTGCGGGAAAGTCTTGAACTATTGGTACGTCCTCAAGTCGCTTCTTCTCCGACTTGTCTTCAACCTCTTTTGCAGTGACATGTGCCAGAAAGATAGTAAATCCTCTTTCCATGTACTTCTGTGTTTTAGTGCACGAAATGATGTTTAATCGTGTCACATTTCCCTGGTTACTTCCGTCACTGCGTATGATTAAGGTTTCATTTCTCCAGGGGATGCGAACAATCTTAATGACCGCTTGGTACTTCGCCAACCAATCCATACCGTTTATAGCATCGAAACTACCAAGTTCTATAGGTATTAAGTTTATGTTGAATGGGTGATTTAGTAAATTCTCTAATGGCGAGTAAATTTGATAGCGAATGTGCCCATAGGGCGACTGTGATGTGGCTCGCTTAGGATTTGATTTAGATGAATGCCAATTTTATAGTTAAGGGGATAGAATGGATGTGAAGGTCTGCTTAGTTGATAGGGTTACTAATTTGATTTCCAAAAGTAAACGCGTTCTATGAATACGCACACAAAACATGATAAAAGTAGAAAATTATTTCCTTTAAGAGGTTTTTAGAGTGACTACTCTCAGCACGGCATGGTATCTTCCTGAATTATACATAGTTGATCAGGCCATGTATAATTGAGGACTAACGATGCATTGGTCATTTTCGTCAAAATAGCGTTATAATTTCATGATATTCGTAAGAGTAGTTTGTAAGAGTAAATAAGGAACCTAAGTTAATATTGATGAAATTCTCATAATACGATAATTTGATAGATAATTTGAAATCATTCGTACAACTGAAATTTAAGGGAAATACAACGAGAACTCCTAAGGAAATAAAGTTTAAGATCGCTCCAACTTAGGGTTTGCTAGGCAAGGCGAGCCAACTTTCTCTTTTAAGCTCCGATCTCATCCTTAATGTTGTTAGGGTTTTGATCGGTTTCTCCTCTTCTTAAGGTATACACCACTCCATGTGCTCTAGTACCTCCAATTTGGTTTTTTTATGACTTTGGTTCTTTCGATCTAGGCAATCCCTCTTGTAGTGCCCTTGATTCCCACATTCATAGCAATTAACCTTCTGACTTGTCCCCGTGCCTCTTTGGTTGTTAGTAGTATTGTCATTTGTAGGTCTCCTACAGTTACGGACCAGATGGCCCACTATGTTGCACCTGTGGCATTTGGGAGGACATGGACCATCATGATGATAGTTGCATTTAGGACACAACGGCTTGGCCCCGCCGTAATGTTTCTTCTCCCCGTGCCCTGCAGCATAATCTTTGCCAGTATTTTGCCTCTTGTTCGGCTGTTGTTGGTTCTGATTGTTCTTGGAAGTGTTATTCAACTTCCTCTTATTCTTAGCCTGGCGTTCGAACAAGAGGTGCGCTGATATTTTGTCCAATCGTTTTTGAAACTTCACTATTGGACACTTACTCTGAAAGGGTCTCAGACTCTTCCACACTCTATAAACAGGTGTGTGTTCGATTGATTACTAGCATCAGTAGGATTCCTTAAACTCTCCGGAGTCTTGTGGTCAACCTTCTTGCATTTCCCGCCCTTTATAGTACATTTCCCACTTGTGGTTACCTTTCACTTTCTCTTGTTGTTAAGCTATTCCTGTACCTTGCATTCTTGTTTGTTCGGTCTGGCTTATTGACTTACGGGCCATGTTGCGGTTTTTTGTTCTCATAAATGGCAATAGCCTCGATTGCATTAGCCATCGTGGGCTTACAAACCGTCTCATTTCTCACACCATTCCCTTGATTAACAGTTGTAATTGTTCCTAAAATCACAGGGAAACAAAATGCTATATGAAGTTTCTTTCAAGGGAAAATCATGACCTCCGTGATCCCAACAAGTAGGTAAGGTGAGAACATGTTATGGCATAGATATAAGATAATCAGCAAACCATGGCATAAATAAATCCTATCGTATGTAGCATGTCATATACCAACAACGTAAGTTAATACTTTAATACATCGTTTTACATGAGTAAAAGAGTACAAGCTTTTTCATTAACACTACACCGATATTGACTCACGTTTAGTGGAATACATAATGAGACACTGACACATCTATTGTCTATGGCCAGGGTGGCTCTCAAGATCCTAGATGCTGGACTCTTTATGTTATCTTTAAGTGACTCAACATTCTCTGGTGGTGGATGATTGATGAAGTAGTGTAGCAACGAAACTCGGTATGCCTGCCTTTGCAGATGGTGATGTGGGAAGTATGGTGATAAATAGACATCCATAATAAACGGGATTGGTCTCAAAAGAGGACAAGATGATATGGTCTGGTGGAGGGGTGGGTGATGTTTTAGAACGTAGAATCATCAGTCTCAAATGCCTCTGTTATTCTCAGCTTGATTGGGGCAGGTTCATCTGTAGGTACAGTAGAAGGGTCGGCGGAGTAGGTGCTCTCCTCCTCTCGTCCTTCCTAATCCTTCTCAAATCATCATCGTTGTCATCATCAGATGACTTATCTATCATAATTGTCTCATCCGTTGCAGGAATGGTCAGCAGGATCCGCCTTAGGGTCCTCCTTATACTCTGTCAGGATCGGAGTCAGCTATGTTTAGCCTGGTGGATTGGTTCATGGCTATACGGTGAGGCTATAAGACAGATAGAGGATGATCCGTCATGGTCCCTCTATCTCTCATCAGAAGCTCCACTGGCTTCTCCCATGGTGGATTTAATATTAAACAGACGTGTAGGTAAACATTATAATGAAACATAACTGCTTGCAGCGAGCAGAACTTAACTTATATAAAATATATTATATAAGGCTGGTATGGTAAATATGAGTATGCACTTATGGCATAAATGAATGATGGTAAGGTATCATATTTGATAGCTTAATGTTTAGGTAGCGCTAAGGACCTACGAGCTTATCGTACTATCTTGCCTAAAGAAATATTCCCTATTATATAAGTAACTCTTATATAAATAATTGTAGAGTTGTGCGAAAGAATGCAACTCATCTTTGTATATATATAATATACCCTCATAGTATCTCGTACTATAATAAAAACACGTAATCAATTTGACTGCATCTAGGTCCCACTAATGCAATCAACTAGTGTTGTCATTGTATAGCATATAGTAAAACTAACTAATGCAAACAACTAGGGTGTTTCTGTCCCATAAAAACACTTTTTATGAATGCAATGTCTAAAAAAAATGGTTATAGTCCAGCAAAACATTTGACCTGGTTCTCTATAACCTTGGCTTTGATACCAATCTGTAACACCCCCAAATTGGGGTCGCAGCTGGAATTAAGGGTCCGGGGGCGTGTTACGTTAAGATCTATAGCACAAGATAATAAGAACGACATAGCAAACAAGTATTTAAACTGATACATTGGATTTAATTGAAAGAACTTAATACAAATAGCATATTAGCTTTACGTGTTCATTGTTGAATATTACCAAAAGTTGGACAATACATTCCCCAAAATATGATGCACCTACAAACTTTTAAGCGTGGCAATCACAATGTAACCCAATGCATCCCTGGCATTCCATGCCTATTGACCTCCTAAAAACATTGCTTAAAAAACGTCAACAAAATTGTTGGTGATTCATATGTTGAGTAATCCATAATGTGCAGGGACGCAAGACTTTTTTGTGGATAATTGCAACACAGGGCAGATCTCACAAAACTAGATTACATTTACACTAAGCTCATGGACATGATAAGCTCGACGAATCTTTCTTGCAATTAAACTATATATTTGCAATTTCTGCTCGAATAGATGTTTCAACCCGAAAAACATCCCAAATTCAGACTGCTATAACGTTCGTCTCGGTGTTAGCTAGTCACAATCTTTTAACACGAACAGGGAGGTCGTTTCCCAAATAGATCTATAATTAAATAACTCATTCGCGCTCACATAATGTTAATTCCCAACTACAATCTATGCAATTGACATTTCTGATAATGGGATAACTTGGGTTAGCGCTATTTAGGCAACATGTAATCCCAATACTTGCGGCCAATTTATAAAACAAGCATGTTTCCACCATAATTATAAATCATTGAAATTGTAAATATGTGGGGGCTATGAACTACCTTGAGTTCAGATTAATCGAATATCGCAGAGAAAGCGTTCACCGTAAAAGATCGAATGTAACCTAATTTATCATAGGTGAATAAAGTACAGAAGAGTACTTGAAATACTAATCTTATATATGCCAACACTCGTTACCGTTCGGGGCTATCATAATTAAAGGAGGTCAGACATGACGTTACGAGGTGGTTAGGACACTTTAAATCGTAAATTCCCAACAACTCGTCGAAGACGTATCGAAGAGGGTCCTCAATTATGAAACTCCCTAGTAGAATATAGTACTTTGATAATCACTAATATTCTATATAGCTCACATCACCAACTAATGGTTTGGTTAAAAGTACGCTTAATAAGTTAAATCGTTTTTAAAAAATTTCCGTTTTAGTAAAAACTAGCATAACTTTCACGTTTTGTAAGCCCGATTCCCTCGTTTTTGCACATCTCTTCGTATCAAGACGAAGTTATCATAAATTGACCTTTTTGAATTCGGACCTACTGGTGAACAGTAAAAATTACTGTTTACATGAGACCTTATATATATTTTTTCGATTTAAATTGTCGTAAAACCCGTGTAAAAGTCGTTTTTTATTGTTATAGCTCCGTTTTAGTGATTTTTCGAGGACGATTCCGTAATTAAAATTATATCATATTTTTTGATGATTTAAAACTGTAAGTTGCTCTGTTACCAAATAGTGTTTTTATCAAAAAAATAGTTGTATAAAGTAATTTCTCGTTGTAAACTCGTAATTAAGTATCTTTTTCGTTGCAATCTGGTTTTTTTTCGAGTGTCTTATCATTTTGGAATCGTCACATGAGGGTTTATTTATTTTTAATTAGGCTCTACCTACTATAATAAACACGAAATAAAATCCCTTTTAAGTATCCAAGTGTATTGCTTTATAAAAAGTTTGTTTTATTAACTTTATAAACCCTAATTTGTAACTAAGCTGTTTATACTTATACAACATGATATCATAATTATAGATTCCATTATTTCATGATATATATGGACCCATATGACATAAGCAAAGTGTTAATTCAGAGACATTAGTAAAAACCCTTGTTTAATAATTCAAATAAGTCTTAGTGGTGATTTGCCATAAATGAATTTATTACAATGAAATAGATAATAAAAAGTATAAAGGGAATTTCGAAGGACCTTAGAGAGAATGTTGAGATGGAGAAATGTATGCTAAACCCTGTGTTTAGATTCAAAACAAAGTCTTGCACAAAGAAACCAGCTTTCCTTAATAACATCCAAATCTTGATTTCTTGTTAATACTTGCAAATGGTGCTTTCAAGGGTTGGAACAACCTTAGAATGACTTATAATAGTGTAGTATAGATGTGTATGGGTTGTATTATAATTGATATGGATTTGGTTTGGTTGGATTCTTGCCAGTGAGCTCGAGAGCACAAGATAAAGGGAAAAGAAATCTTGATTTTTTGCCTAAGGAATACTTGTGAAGACTTCTCTTACTAGATACTGTACAATATTATGAGCAAAAGATCTTAGTCAAGGAGACAAGGTATGGTCCGAGGGTGGTCTGGTGTTGGTCCAAGTCTAAAGAGGCATGGCATGGTGTAAGTTTATGAGGAAGGCATGGCTAGAATTAATGAAGGATGGTGTACATTTGGACCATAGTGTGCTATACTTTCTTATTTCTTTGAATTATTTGCCCAAGATTTCAGCATAGTAAGCGATGATTCATGATATTTTTGAGTAAACTTTATGTATTGGGTTAAAACCGTGGGTTATTTGTTGAAGCGTAGAAAAGTTTTGTGGTTCCCGGGGAATGCCTAAACGCATTTATCGCGAAAAATCATATAAACTTTACGTATCGATAACAAATATTAAGAAACAAAGTTAATAATTATCCTCAAAATAATTATTATAACCCTTGGCTTGATGTAAAAATTTAATTTGTTTATGCGGTTTACATTGAACGCTAATTTTTAGCTTAGCGATTTTTACTTAATTCATGAATATTACAAGCATACGCGCTACGTCACTAAAAATAAATAGTCGGTTTATCAGTCGTTCGTCTAAATGACTTGAAAAACAGGGTGTTATTCAAATAAACCACCAATTAAACGTAAATTATAGCCGTAGAACTTGGTAGTTTCGTGCTATATCGGTTGGATTGGTTGGCAGATAGTACCATGCGTCATTGTGTGTGCCGAGAAGTTAGTTCCCTTTTGGAAAAATAAAACCTTAATCATACACGGTGATGGAAGTACCCAGGGAAATGTGACACGATTAAACATCATTTCTTGCACTAAAACGCAGAAGTACATGGAAAAAGGGTTTCCTATCTTTCTGGCACATGTCACTACAAAAGAGGTTGAAGACAAGTCAGAGAAGAAGCGACTTGAGGACGTGCCAATAGTTCAAGACTTTTCTGAGTAATTTTCGTGAAGACTGTCGGGTCTTCCTCCTGCTCGACAGTGAGTTCAAATTGATTTGGTTACCTGGGGCTGACAACTTGTGGCCGGGCCCCTTATCGATTGGCGCCTTCCGAAATGAAAGAGTTATCTGAGCAACTAAAAGAGCTATTCGACAAAGGCTTTATAAGACCTAGTTTCACCCTGGGGAGCTCCGCTACTTGTTAGTTAAAAGAAGGATGGATCATTCCGGGATGTGCATTGATTACCGGGGACTTGGGAATAAACTAACGGTGAAGAACGTTATCCGAAGACTGCCTTCAGAACTCGTTATGGCCATTACGAATTTCAAGTTATGCCGTTTGGTTTGACAAACGCACCTGCCGTATTCATGGACCTTATGAATCGGGTATGCAAACCATATCTGGATAAATTCGTGATTGTCTTTATTGACGATATTCTGATATATTCGAAGAACAAGGAAGAACATGAAGAACACCTTAAGCAAATCTTAGAATTGCTTAAGAAGGAGGAGTTGTATGCCAAGTTTTCCAAATGTGAATTTTGGATTCCCAAAGTACAGTTCCTCGGTCACGTGATCGATAGTGAAGGAATTCATGTGGATCCAGCCAAGATTGAATCCATTAAAGATTGGACATCTCCTAAGTCACCAACGGAGATTCGTTAATTTTTAGGTCTTGCTGGGTATTATCGAAGATTCATTGAAGGGTTTTCAAAGATCGCCAAACCAATGACTAAGCTTACTCAAAAGAAGGTCAAGTTTGAGTGGGGAGATAAACAAGAAGCAGCTTTTCAACTATTGAAGCAAAAGTTGTGCAGTGCACCAATCCTTGCATTACCTGAAGGAAGCGAAGATTTCATCGCATACTGCGATGCTTCGAAGAAAGGTTTGGGCGCTGTGTTGATGCAGAGAGAAAAAGTGATTTCTTATGCATCACGCCAGTTGAAGATTCATGAGAAGAACTATACGACTCATGATTTAGAACTTGGTGCAGTGGTGTTCGCTCTCAAGATCTGGAGACATTATTTATATGGAACTAAGTGTACGGTGTTCACCGATCACAAGAGTTTGCAACACATTTTAGATCAAAAAGAGTTGAACATGAGGCAACGCCGATGGTTAGAGTTGCTAAGTGATTACGATTGCGATATTCGTTATCACCCGGGGAAAGCAAATGTCGTTGCTGATGCTTTGAGCAGGAAAGAACGAGAACCACCGTTAAGAGTTCGAGCCTTAGTCATGACTATTAGCTTGGATCTTCCCAAACAGATCTTAAATGCTCAGACCGAAGCGCGAAAACCAGAGAACATTAAGAGTGAAGACGTTGGGGGAATGTTGATTGAAAATGCTAAATTTCCAGAAGCGATTAGAGAACAAAAGTTGGAACCACGTGCGGATGGAACCCTGTGCCTCAATGGCAGGAGCTGGTTACCTTGTTATGGCGATTTGCGGACTGTGATCATGCACGAGTCCCACAAATCAAAATACTCTATTCATCCGGCGATTCCACAACAATGTTAATTACCAGACATGACGTAAACTATAATTGGTGGCCCAACATGAAAGCCGACATAGCCACTTATGTTAACAAGTGTTTGACCTGTGCTAAGGTCAAGGCCGAACATCAAAGGCCATCAGGATTGTTGGTACAACCCAAGATACCCGAATGGAAGTGGGACAACATCACTATGGATTTTGTCACAAAGCTTCCTAAGACGTCTCAAGGCTATGACACAATTTGGGTGATCGTTGACCGACTCACTAAGTCTGCGATCTTCACACCAATGAGAGAGACTGATCCTTTGGATAAACTTGCAAGATTGTACCTAAAGGAGGTGGTCACGAGACATGGAATACCTGTTTCAATCATTTGTGATCGTGACCCGAGATTCGCATCTAATTTCTGGAGGTCACTTCAGAACGCTTTGGGTACTAATTTGGATATGAGTACTGCGTACCATCCACAAACAGACGGGCAAAGCGAGAGGACCATTCAAACTCTCGAGGATATGCTGCGTGCTTGTGCGATCGACTTTGGAAAGGGTTGGGTTAACCATTTGCCATTAGTCGAGTTCTCATATAACAATAGCTATCACGCTAGCATCAAGGCCGCACCATTTGAAGCACTTTATGGTCGGAAGTGTCGTTCACCTGTTTGTTGGACTGAAGTTGGAGAAGCTCAAATCCTCGGTCCAGAACTGATTCAAGAGACCACTGAGAAAATCATCCAGATCAAGCAAAGGATGCAAGCCGCTCGTGATCGACAGAAGAGTTACGCCGATCTGAAGCGTAAACCGATGGAATTCCAAGTCGGGGATAAAGTTATGCTTAAAGTTTCGCCTTGGAAAGGGGTCGTACGTTTTGGCAAACGGGGGAAGTTAAACCCCAGGTATGTTGGACCTTTCAAGGTGTTAGAAAAGGTTGGAGAGGTTGCTTACAAGCTTGAACTTCCAGAAGAATTGAGCAGAGTTCATAATACGTTTCATGTATCTAATTTGAAAAAGTGTCATGCCGACGAACCATTAGCCGTTCCGTTGGATGGACTTCATCTTGATGACAAGCTTCATTTTATTGAGGAACCATTAGAAATATTGGACCGTGAAGTTAAACGGTTGAAGCGAAGTCGGATCCCACTAGTCAAAGTTCGATGGAACTCCAAGAGAGGTCATGAGTTCACGTGGGAACGTGAAGACCAATTCAAGAAGAAATACCCACACCTCTTCATCAAGACCACACCGTCGTCAAGTGCTGCATCGTGAGCCTTGAGGACAAGGCTCGTTTAACGGGGGAAGTCTATAACACCCTGTGTTTTCAAGTCATTGACGACGTCGATAAATCCACAATGTACCTTTTGTATTGTACGCGTTTGCTTTAAATCGTAAATGTTAAGCTAAATCGCGTAAGCTAAAAATTAGCGTTCAATGTAAGCGGGCATCAAACAATTAAATGTTTACATCAAGCAAGGGTTAAGTAATTATTTTGAGAATAATTATTAACTTTGTTCATTTTATTTTTATCGGATACGTAAAGTGTATACGTTTCGCGATAAATTGCATTTAGGCATACCCGGAACCACAAAAACTTTTCTACGCTTCAACAAATACCCACATTTATACCCAATACATAAAAGTTACAAAAATATATCATGTATATCATATATATGCCGAATTTATGGCAATTGATACAATGATATAAAGAAAATCTTCCATTTGGTCAATGTACATCACTTCTCATTTAAACCTACACCATACCTTGTCTCTTTGACCAAGACCATGACCAAGACCATCCCTAAGACCATACCTTGTCCCCTTGACTAAGTCTTGCGTATATATACATGTATCTAGTGATTAGAGAAATCATACATGCTTAAACACTTGGTAAAATTCACAAAACCTCTCCCTTTGCTCTCTCTATATGCTACGGCATACAACACTCTCCCACACAAACCCATACAAAATTTTATTCAACCTATACACTCCTATATACATCTATCCTAAGATATTCTAAGGTGATCCCAAGCATTGGCTAACCTTTTTCAAGTATTAATCAAGAAAGGAAAGATTAGGGTTTTTCTAAATTAATTCTAGGGTTTCAACTCAACCACCCGCAAGCTTTGGTTTTGTGGCTAACAAGTTACACTGATATCATTTCATCATCATACACCATAAGGTCATCTAGAACCCTTTATGTTCTTTCAATATTCATTTTATGCATATGTTAGTTCTATTGTAGCTTAAATCACCATTAGGACTTTTAAACATGTAAAAATGAGTTTTGAGCGTGTTTTGAAAGCAATATAAATGAGCAGAAAGTTTGGCACGCCAAACGAGGATCGAGTTTTCATAAAATCTGAATTCAGGCTTTGAAATATGATAGAGCTATCCGAGACGATCGTTTCGATATATGGTAGAGCTTCTAACTCTTAATAACGAAAAAGTTACGGCGGAAAAGAGATTATGTTTTAACATTCACTTATTCAGCATTGTATACATGGGCGCTTGCTGTCAGGAATTTAAAAGCTCGATTTGAGCACTTTCGAGTCCGTTTCAGCCTTCCGGCGAAACACGAAAGTTGCTCAGAATGATGTTTTACTTCCTCGCGAGGTTCTTTAAGTCTAAAAGCGAGTGATAACGGGTCGTAAGGCGGGGGCAAAATCTGGCTTTTTGGTAATTAATACACTGCATACATTTGATGCGGAGTGCTTTTTCACTATTTCGGTTCGAAGTTTTCGGAGTTCGGACAGAACTGGAAAGTTGTTTCAAAATATCGTTTCGCATAATTTCTCTTTAGATCCCGAGAAACATCATGAAATGTGATTTAGTCGGGTCATTATAGTCGGGTCAGACTTAGAAAATTAATACTATCAGTAGTGAAAACACTAACCAGGAGGAAAAATCAATTAACTACCAGTGTATAACACTTACAGGAGGAACTAAATATACTACCAGTAGTTATAACACTACCAGGAGGAAGCTAATATTACTACCAGTAGTAATACACTACCAGGAGGGAACTAATATATACCAGTAGTAATTAACTATAAACCACAGGAATAACTATAATTTACATTAATCAGATATTTATAAAATGTTTTACAATTATAAACATGTTTTCAACTCAAACCATTTTAGATGGTGATTGGAGCTATATAGAATTGATGTGGTTATCAAAGTACATACTTACTAGGTGGTTGTTCATAATGAGGCCTCTTCGGATGGCGTATCGACGAGTTGTTGGATTTACGATTTAAAGTGTCCTAACTCCTCGAACGTCATGTCATGACCTCTTAAATTATGATAGCCCGAACGATAGTACGATGTAACAACTATAAGATTATATTCAAGTACTCGGTACTTATACGACCTATGATAATTTAGGTTGCATTCGATCTTTTACGTGACGCATTATCTGCGATATTTGGATTATCAGAACTCAAGGTGAGTTCATAGCCCCACATTTTTACGATTTCAATGATTTATAATTATGGGGTGGAAACATGCTTTGTTTTATAAATTGGACGCAAGTATTGATTACATGTTGCCTAAGTAGCGATAACCCAAGTTAAGCCCATTATCATGAACTGTCAATTGCATAGATGTAGTTGGGAATTACACTATGTGAGCGCGAATGTTATTTAATAGATCTATTCGGGAAACGACCTCCCCGTTCGGGTGACTAGCTATCACCGAGAACGAACGTTATAGCATGTCGAATTTAGGGATGTTTTCGGGTTGAACATCTATTCGGGCAGAAATTGCAATATATAGTTTAATTGCAAGAAAGATTGTCGAGCTTCAGTGTCATGAGCTTAGTGAAAATGTAATCTAGTTTTGTGATGACTGCATGTGTTGCATTATCACGGGAAAAGTCTTGCGGTCCTGCATATTATGATTTATCAAACCTATGAATTCACCAACATTATTGTTGACGTTTTTAAGCAATGTTTTCAGGAGATCAATAGGCATGGGATGCCAGGGATGCATTGGGTTACATTTTGGATTGCACGCTTAAAGATTTAGGTGCATCATATTTTGGGAAATGTATTGTCAACTTTTGTAATATTCAACAATGAACAAGTAAAGCTATATGCTTTTGTATTAAGTCTTTCAATTAAATCCAATGTATCATTTTAAATGACTTTTTGTGTCGTTCTTATATATCTTGTGCTATTGATCTTGAAGTAACACGCCCCGGACCCTTATTCCGCTGCGACCCAATTTGGGGGTGTTACAGATTGGTATCAAGAGCCAAGGTTATAGAGAACCAGGTCAAATGTTTTGCTGGACTATAACCATTTTCAAACAACGAATTCATACAACGGGGTTGTACACGGGACATACATATGTGCATACATTCATGCACACACTATTTGTTGCATTAGTGGGACTAGATGCATTCATAATTGATATACGTGGTTATAATATATTACGTATATTACAATAAGAGCCTTATATAATATACTCTTATAAGTTATTTCTTCTGTCACAGTGCGATGTGATCTTATCTTATTTACGATGCATATGTTATGTTACGTTATGATTGTATTGAAATCTAACGGGTATTGTATTTTCTTGTGATTTAAGAACATGGCACCAAAAAGAGCCACAAGATCAACCCGAGTTCCACCTGTCACACCAACTCCAAATGAAACAACCACAACTGTTACTGAGGCACAACTTCAGGCCTTAATTGACCAAGGAGTTGCTGCTGCAATGGCTGAAGCAGAAGCAAGCAGGGTTAGGAATGGCTACAATATGTATTAAGTATTAACTTACGTTGTTGGTTATGATCATGCTACTGTACGAGGGGGATTTATTTTATGTCATGGTTGCTGTTATCTTATATCTATGCATAACGTGGTCTCACCTTACCTACTTGTTGGGATCACGGAGTGTTATGATTTTCCCTTAAATAAAACTTCATATACATTTTGTTCCCTGTGATTTTCAGGAAACAATGACAACTGTTAATCAAGGGATGAGTGTTGAGGAAATTGAGCGGGTTGTAGCCCAGCGAGTGGCTAATGCTATCGAGGCTATTGCCATTTATGAGACAAAAACCAACATGGCCCGTAAGCCAATAGGTCAGACCGAACAACAAGAATACAAGGTAGCAGAGAATGCTAACAACAAGAGAAAGTGGGAAGATAACCACAATGGGCAATGTACTGTGAAGAGCGGGAATTGCAAGAAGGTTGGTCACATGACCCGAGAGTGTAGGAATCCTACTGCTGCTAGGAATCCACAAACTCACACCTGTTATGAGTGTGGGAGTCTGGGATACTCCAAGAGTAAGTGTCCAATAGTGAAGTTTCAGAAACATGTGGACAAAAAGATCAGCACTCTTTCCAAACGCCAGGCTGAGAACAAGAGGAAGTTGAATAACACTTCCAAGGACAATCAGAACCAACAACAGCCGAATAAGAGGCAAAATACCGGCAAAGCTTACGCTACAGGGCACAGGGAGAAGAAATATTACGGCGGGTCCAAGCCATTGTGTCCTAAATGCAACTATCATCATGATGGTCCATGTCCTCCCAAATGCCACAGGTGCAACATAGTGGGCCATCTGGTCCGTAACTGTAGGAGACCTACAAACGACAATACTATTAACCACCAAAGAGGCACGGGGACAAGTCAAAAGGCTAATTGCTATGAATGTGGGAATCAGGGGCACTACAAGAGGGATTGCCCAGAACGAAAGAACCAAAGTCACAAAAACCAAATTGGAGGTACTGGAGCACATGGAGTGGTGCATACCCTAAGAGAAGGGGAAACCGATCAAGACCCTCACAACATTAAAGATGAGATCAAAGCTTAAAAGAGAAAGTTGTCTCGCTTTGACTAGCAAATCCTAAGTTGAAACTATCTTAGACTTTATCTCCTTAGGAGTTCTCGTTGTATTTTCCTTAAATTTCTGTTGTACGAATGATTTCAAATTATCTATCCAATTATCGTATTAGGAGAATTTCGTTAATATTAACTTAGGATTCTTTATTTACTCTTACAAACTACTCTCACGAATATCATAAAATTTTAACGCTATTTTGACGAAAATGAGCAATGCATCGTTAGTCCTCAATTATACATGGCCTGATCAACTATGTATAATTCAGGAAGGTACCATGCCGTGCTGAGAGTAGTCACCCTAAAAACCTCTTAATGAAACAATTTTCTACTTATATCATGTTTTGTATGCGTATTCATAAAACGCGTTTACTTTTGGAAATCGAATTAGCAACCATATCAACTAAGCAGACCTTCACTTCGTCTTACTATAAAGTTGGCATCATCTTATACCAAATCCTAAGCCAAGAAGCCAAGACACATTACTAGTCGCCCTAAGACAATTTCGCTATCGAATTTGCCCACCATTAGAGAATTTATTAAATCACCCATTCGAAATCAACTTAATGCCCGTAGAACTTGGTAGTTTCGACGTCATAATTGGCATGGACTGGTTGTCAAAATACAGTGCCGTTATCGACTGTGCTAAGAAGATTGTTCGCATCCCCTGGAGAAATAAAACCTTAATCATACATGGTGATGGAAGTACCCAGGGAGATGTGACACGATTAAACATCATTTCGTGCACTAAAACGCAGAAGTACATGGAAAAAGGATTTCCTATCTTTTTGGCACATGTCACTGCAAAAGAGGTTGAAGGCAAGTCGGAGATGAAGCGACTTGAGGACGTATCAATTGTTCAAGACTTTCCCGAAGTATTTCCTGAGGACTTGCCGGGTCTTCCTCCGACTCGACAAGTGGAGTTTCAAATTGATTTGGTACCTGGTGCTGCACCTGTAGCACGGGCACCTTATCGATTAGCACCTTCCGAGATGAAAGAGTTATCCGAGCAACTGAAGGAGCTGTCCGATAAAGGCTTTATAAGACCCAGTTCCTCACCTTGGGGAGCTCCGGTCTTGTTTGTCAAGAAGAAAGACGGATCATTCCGGATGTGCATTGATTACCGAGAACTAAATAAACTAACGGTGAAGAACCGTTATCCGCTCCCAAGAATTGATGATTTATTTGATCAGCTCCAAGGGTCGAGTGTTTACTCAAAAATCGACCTAAGGTCAGGTTATCACCAATTGAGGGTTCGAGAAGAAGACATTCCGAAGACTGCCTTCAGAACTCGTTATGGCCATTACGAATTTCAAGTTATGCCGTTTGGTTTGACAAACGCACCTGCCGTATTCATGGACCTTATGAATCGGGTTTGCAAACCATATTTGGACAAATTTGTGATTGTCTTTATTGACGATATTCTGATATACTCGAAGAACAAGCAAGAACATGAAGAACACCTTAAGCAAATCTTAGAATTGCTTAAGAAGGAAGAGTTGTATGCCAAGTTTTCCACCCGGGAAAAGCAAATGTCGTTGCTGATGCTTTGAGCAGGAAAGAACGAGAACCACCGTTAAGAGTTCGAGCCTTAGTCATGACCATTAGCTTGGATCTATCCTAAACAGTCTTCAATGCTCAGGACTGGAAGCGCGAAACCAGAGACATTAGAGTGAAGACGTTGGGGGAGTTTGATTGGAAATGCTAAATTTCCAGAAGCGATTAGAGAACAAAAGTTGGAACCACGTGCGGATGGAACCCTGTGCCTCAATGGCAGGAGCTGGTTACCTTGTTATGGCGATTTGCGGACTGTGATCATGTACGAGTCCCACAAATCAAAATACTCTATTCATTCGGGTTCCGACAAAATGTACCAAGACATGAAGAAGCTATATTGGTGGCCCAACATGAAAGCAGACACAACCACTTACGTTAGCAAGTGTTTGACCTGTGCTAATGTCAAGGCCGAACATCAAAGGCCATCAGGATTGTTGGTACAACCTAAGATACCTGAATGGAAGTGGGACAACATCACCATGGATTTTGTTACAAAGCTTCCTAAGTCGTCGCAAGGCTACGACACCATTTGGGTGATCGTTGACTGACTCACTAAGTCTGCGATCTTCACACCAATGAGAGAGACTAATCCTTTGGATAAACTTGCAAGAATGTACCTGAAGGAGGTGGTCACAAGACATGGAATACCTGTTTCAATCATTTGTAATCGTGACCCAAGATTCGCATCAAATTTCTGGAGGTCACTTCAGAACGCTTTAGGTACTAATTTGGATATGAGTACTGCGTACCATCCACAAACAGACGGGCAAAGCGAGAGGACCATTCAAACTCTCGAGGATATGCTGCGTGCTTGTGCAATCAACTTTGGAAAGGGTTGGGTTAACCATTTGCCATTAGTCGAGTTTTCATATAACAATAGCTATCACGCTAGCATCAAGGCCGCACCATTCGAAGCACTTTATGGTCGAAAGTGTCGTTCACCTGTTTGTTGGACTGAAGTTGGAGAAGCTTAAATACTCGATCCAGAACTAATTCAAGATACCACTGAGAAAATCATCCAGATCAAGCAAAGGATGCAAGCCGCTCATGATCGACAGAAGAGTTACGCTGACTTGAAACGTAAACCAATGGAATTCCAAGTCGGGGATAAAGTTATGCTTAAAGTTTCGCCTTGGAAAGAGGTCGTACGTTTTGGAAAACGGGGGAAGTTAAACCCTAGGTATGTTAGACCTTTCAAGGTGTTAGAAAAGGTTGGAGAGGTTGCCTATAAGCTTGAACTTCCAGAAGAGTTGAGCAGAGTTCATAATACGTTTCATGTATCTAATCTGAAAAAGTGTCATGCCGACAAACCATTAGCCGTTCCGTTGGATGGACTTCATCTTGATGACAAGCTTCATTTTGTTGAGGAACCATTAGAAATAGTGGGCCGTGAAGTTAAACGGTTGAAGCGAAGTCAGATCCCATTAGTCAAAGTTCGATGGAACTCCAAGAGAGGTCCTGAGTTCACGTGGGAGCGTGAAGACCAATTCAAGAAGAAATATCCACACCTCTTCACCAAGACCACACCGTCGTCAAGTGCTGCATCATGAGCCTTGAGGACAAGGCTCGTTTAACGGGGGAAGTCTATAACACCCTGTGTTTTCAAGTCATTGACGACGTCGATAAATCCACAATGTACCTTTTGTATTGTACGCGTTTGCTTTAAATCGTAAATGTTAAGCTAAATCGCGTAAGCTAAAAATTAGCGTTCAATGTAAACGGGCATCAAACGATTAAGCGTTTACATCAATCAAGTATTAAATAATTATTTTGATAATAATTATGGTCGTTGTTCATTTATTTTATTGGTTACGTAAATTTAATACGTTTCGCGACAAATTAAGTTTAGGCATACCCGGAACCACAAAAATAATTCTACGCTTCAACAAATACCCATATTTATACCCAATACCCAAAGTTTTATTAAATTTACCCAAGAAAATATTATCTTACACTTTGTACATTGGAAAATAAAATATTCACAAATTACTTTCAAAGTAAATACCTTTTATTTAAAAGCGACAACTTGTAACTGTAATGGTTTTGCTAAGATATTTTGTTAAACTATCAAACATCATCTAGAAACCCTTATCCCCCCCCTAACTCACGGCATAACAACATAAAGGAGACAAAGAGCACACAAAATGCACCACTTGGTCTTTGTACATCTTTTGCCATTAAAACCTAGCTAGAAATGTTTCTTTGACCAAAGACCAAGAACAAGAACCCCTAAAACCCTCTCTTTGCCCCCCCCCAACGACCAAAACATCTCCTCGTTTTGACCATAGGACCCCCCCCCCCCCCCCCCCCATTCTTGAGTAAAATTTTGACCAATACTTATCTCTATAATATACATGTATACTTAGTGATTCAAGCATAAAACACTTAGTAAAAATCAATCCACACTCTCCCTTTTTCTCTCCTTAGCCAGGCTCAAACCCCCCCCCCCTTTTACACAATAATACAAAATTTTATTTCAACCTATTTACATACACTCTCATATCATATCTAAGATACCTCAAAGTATTTTGAAGTCTTGATTAATTATTTACAAGTGTTGAAGCAAGAATCAAGATTTGGGTTTTTCATTTGAAACTAGGGTTTTCTTTGGTTATTAATTTGGGTTTAAAGTCTAAACAAGGGTTTAGCATCTATTTGTCAATTCATCCTACATCATTTCATTAAAGGTTTATTCTTAAGCCCTTAACTTTTCATTTATATGATTATATGCATATGTGATGTTTATATAGTGAAATCACCATTAGGACATGTTTAACTTGTAAACATGGATTTTCCTTGGAAATATAGTTTTATGAGCTTATAAAAATGTTGTATGAATGGTAATATAAAGTTATAAATGGATACATAAGTATTTTACAATCTTAATTAGGCTTAAAAAGTGTTAATACAAATGAGGGGTTTTACAATTGATCAATGTATGGTTCCAAGTTAAACAGATCTAATAAATAACATGCTAATTTGTTTATGATGATTTTAGTTAAGATATATGAACCACTAAAAATAAAGTCATAATGGAAGTAAATAGACTTGTACACTCTTTTGGTAAAGTTATAAGTTGTAAAATTTAAAAACAGGATTAAACATTAGACTTAATAAAGTCACCCAGACTTTCTGTCCCAAAAAGTGTATAAAAACATATTAATTTATATTTTCATAAGATCAATACTTTTCCACGACTATTCGAAAGGGTAAGAAACTTGTCAAACGGGATTAATAACAAAAAAGTTACGTTAAACAAAAACGGAGTTATACGTTAATTAATCGACAGAGTTTATAAATAACTTTTATAAAAATTATATCTAAACCGTTAGTTTAGTATTTTTAAACAATTAATAACATATTTTTAGGATTTCCAATATGGTAAGAATAAATAAATTTTCAATTAATAAACGTATCGAGTTATGAATTTTGCGAGTTTACGACAATTAATACTTTTATAAAAGTTACTGTTCATGACAGAAAGTTATATTTTTGTAAACCTTATAAATTGATAGGATTTTGAATAATGAGAACGTCTTCAAAAAAATCATTAAAAACGGAGCTATAACGAATAAAATATGACATTTACGGGTTTTACGACAACAAATACGATTTTAAGTAAAACCCAAAAGTTGATGTGAACAGTAAAAGTTACTGTTCACCAGAGGGTCAAAATATGGAAAATGTCAAATTATGATAACTCGTCCTAATACGAAAGCGTGGGCATAAGAAACGTCAAAATCGGGCTTAAAACGCAAAAGTTATGTAGTTTTATAGGTAATTATAATCGTTTAACTTTATTAAACCACGATTTTACATAAAACCATTAGTTGGTGATTGAACTATATAGAATTATATGTGGTTATCAAAGTACTATATTACTAGGGAGTTTCATAATGAGGCCTCTTCGGGGTGGCGTATCGACGAGTTGTTGGATTTACGATTTAAAGTGTCCTAGCTCCTCATACGTTCACTACATGACCTCTTAATTATGATATCCCGAACGATAGTATAATGTGACTAACATAGACCTGTATATGATGTTAGTTAATCAAAGTGCATGGTACTTATACGACCTATGATAATTTAGGTTGCATTCGATCTTTTACGTGACGCTTTATCTGCGATATTTGGATTATCGAACCTCAGGTGAGTTATTAGCACAACATTTTTACGATTGCAAGGATTTTAACTATGGGTGGATAACTGCTTTGTTTTATAAATTGGACGCAAGTAAGTGATTACATGTTTGCCTAGTAGCGATAACCAAGTTGTGCCCTTATCATGAATGTCAATTGTTGAATGTAGTTGTTAATTACATTATGTGAGCGAGAATGTTATGAATAGATCTATTTGGGGAAACGACCTCCCCGTTCGGATGACTAGCTATCACCGGGAACGAACGTATAGCATGTCGAATTTAGGATGTTTTCGGGTTGAACATCTAATCGGGCAGAAATTGCAATACATTATTATTGCAAGAAAGATCGTCGAGCTTCAGTGTCATGAGCTTAGGAAAATGTAATCTGGTTTTGTTGATGTCTGCCATGTGTCTGCATTATCAACGGAAATAGTCTTGCGGGTTCCTGCAATATGATGATTTTTCAAACTAATGAATTCACCAAAACATTATTGTTGACGTTTTAAAGCAATGTTTTTCAGGAGATCAGTAAGCATAAGGTGCCAAGGATACATTGGTGATTTTGTTTTGGGAAGTCATGCTAAAGATATGGTTGTATTATGTTGTGAACCAGTATCTTTGTAATAATAATAAGGAACAAGTTAAAGCTTCGGGCTATTTGTATCAATATATTGTTTAAATCAAATTGTATCCGTTTTAAATCGACTTCTAGGTCGTTTCCAATATATATCTTGCTGTTATTGATCTCTGAAAGTAACATGCCCCGGACCCTTATTCCGCTGCGACCCAATTTGGGGGTGTTACAGATTGGTATCAAGAGCCAAGGTTATAGAGAACCAGGTCAAATGTTTTTGCTGGACTATAACCGTTTTCAAACATTGCATTCATACAAAGGGGTTTTTACGGGACACATACTAGTTGTTTGCATTAGTTAGTTTTACTAGATGCTTACATGATGCATATACGTGTTCATATTATAGTACGTACGTTACTATAAGGGTATATTGTATTTATACAAAGATGAGTTTGCATTCTTGCGCACAACTCTACAATTATTTATATAAGGGTTATGTATATGAATAGAGGAACACTTCTTTAGGCAAGATAGTACGATAAGCTCGTAGGTCCTAAGCGCTGCCTAAACATTAAGCTATCGAATATGATACCTTACCATCATTCATTTATGCCATGAGTGCATATTCATATTTAACATACCAGCCTTATATAATATATTTATATAAGTTAAGTTTTGCTCGTTGCAAGCAGTTATGTTTTCATTATCGACGGTTACCTACACGTCTGTTTATATTAATTCCGAGCCATGGAGATTCCAGTGAGCTTCTGATGAGGAAATAGAGGGACGAATGACGGATACCAGGCTACATTGCTGACTCTGATCCGGAAGAGGATAAGGAGGACCCTGAGGAGGATCCTGCTGACCATCCTGCCGACGGATGAGACAATTATGATAATGAGTCATCTGATGATGACAACGATGATGATGATGTTGAGAAGGATGAGGAGGACGAGGAGGAGGAAGAGCACCTAGCTTTGGCCGACCCTTCTGCGATACCTACAGATGATCCTGTCCCCTCAAGCTGAGAATACAGAGGCATTTGAGACTGATAAGTCTGCTTCTACACCACCCACCTCTCCACACCATATCATCTTGTCTTTTGAGACCAAATCTCATGCAGTACGGATATTTATTTAATACCATACTCCACGATCACCATCTACTGAGGCATGCATTACTGAGTTGCTGATGCACTACCTTTATCATTGTAACATTCTATATTTTCAGGTCTTTTACGACGTCATCTATTTTACTAAATTTTTTATTATTTATTTTTCTCGTATGCGTTCGCTTTTTAATTTTAATCGATACGTTAAATCGCGTAAACTAAAAATCAACAATCAACGTAAACGGGCACCAAACAAATAAATGTTTACATCAAGCAAGTGTTAAGTAATTAATTTGAGTATAATAATTAACTTTTATATTTTATTTTTGTTGGTTACGTAAATTGTATTCGTTTTCGAGATAAAATTGCAGTTTAAACACGCCGGAACCACCAAAACTTTTCTACGCTTCAACAAAATATCCACATTTATAACCAATACATGAAAAATTACTATACATCATTCACCAATTACCTTTCTATTGCGAAATTCTTGCATGATCAAAGAGATTATCAAGAAAATCCACTTTGGTCAATGTACTTCCATACCTCATTTAAAACCACACCCATACCTTGTGTTCTTTGGACATAGGACCGCTATCCTAAGATCCATTGACAATCACTAATACCAATGGACTATCCCTAAGACCTTACATTGTACTCTTGACCAAGTCTTGCACCATACATGCATATATCTTATAAGATATAGCTCACACATGCATAAACACTTAGCAAAAATAACAAAATCTCTTCCTTTGGCACTCCTACGAGCTCACGGCTCAAATCCATGTCCCAACACAATCCATACAAAATTTTATTCAACCTATACACATCTATACACATCCATTATAAGATATTCTAAGGTGATCCCAAGCATTGGCTAACCTTTTTCAAGTATTAATCAAGAAAAGTGAAACTAGGGTTTTAAATGGAAAGCTAGGTTTTAATTAAACATGGGGCCGTTTAGATACTTTGGCTTCATATCTTACATATAATAAGGTTAGTCTAAAAACCTTCTGTCTTTTACTGTCATCATTTTTTATATGTTTACATGTTTTATATAACTATGTTCACCCTTAGGATTTTTAATATGTAAAAACGAATTATCACTTATGGTTTATGAATTTACACACTTTTCTTATGATAAGTGTATATCTATCATGGAAAAATGGTTTAATAAATATGTTGACATGTTGTTTAAGTTAAACATGATTTTGTATAAAATTTTGGGGTTTATTAAGTTAATAAAACAAACTCTTTATAAATGAACTCACTTGGATAATAAAAAGGGGTGAATTTTGATTTCGACCTTCATTTACAGTAGGTTTGGAACTTTTACATAAAAATATAATACGCCTCATTGACGATTCCAAAATGTAAGAAACTCAAAAATGATTTATAACGAAAAGTTCGTTAGTGTACGAGTTTACGAAGAGAGATACTTTTATAAAAATTTATATCTCATTACACGGAAGTGATATTTTTAAAACATCAAAAAATATGATATACTTTTCAATTACGAGAGGTACTCGAAAGAATCATTAAAAACGGAGCTATAACGAATAAAATACGACATTTACGAGTTTACGATAACAAAAACTATAAAAATAAGTATATATCTGTTATGAACAGTAAAAATCACTACTTGGATTTCGGATGGATTTCGGAAATAACACTTTTAAATGTTGTAACGCTACTTTTCTTCTGAAATATTTCTTAAATTATTTCAATATTGCTTTTTTACTTAAACCTATGAATTCACCAACATTATTGTTGACGTTTTAGCATGTATTTTCAGGTTACTATTTTGCTAGTGGAGCATTGGGAGCATTCGAGTCGCGCGGATATATATATTTTTGAAGGCCTAATAACTTGAGTACTATTTGACAAACGTTTTGACAATGTTTTCTAATACATTATAAATGGAACCTGTGTAACTCTGACATTTTTACTAAATTGAATGTGACATTTTATAAAACGTCTCTTTTGAGGTCGTTTTCTGTGACTTGTACTTTATATTATGAAGTAGCACCCCAATGTTACCTTTCCGCTGCGACCTGATTTTGGGGGGTGTTACAGATGGTATCAGAGCTGAAGTCATAGAGAACTAGGTCGTTTTTAAAACCTAGACTATGACCATGTTTTTCAAAATATAGAGTCTCTCCTTGTTTTATCCGATATCCGCACGCGCTTGCTCCCAGGTAACTTATAAGCTCTCTTTTGCATCCCTACTACTATTACATGGATTTGGAGTATTTAATACTGACTTTGATTTCGTTCTCTTATATTATCATATGACGTCTTACTATTTACCTTATATCGGTCTGTTATATAAATATTGATTACTCTGATTTTTCGCGTACTTTCTGATTTCTCATTTACTCTCTCGAACACTAATACTAGTTACTTTACCATTCGACTCCGAGTTGGAACACTCTTCTTATGATTTTGAATCGAATATGTTATTTCGTAATCCATCGTTTTGAAGGCTTCCAGTTGATGGGAGTACGACAATTAACTTGTCACCTTGGAGAACCTACCTTTAGAACACGACTTTTTACGTTCATTTTGTTGATTGAATAATTCTTTACGTTTTTTTTTTTTGACTGCTTCTGCGTTCGTTCGGATATTCTTTATACTTGTTATGACCTATCGCTTTAGAAACAATCTCGATGTCAACCTATAAACCATTTTGTTGTCACCCTATGAGCTACTTCACGTTTACTTTATTGACTATTTCATTTCGTTATAAAAATTTTGGATACATTTCATACATTACACTGTTTTGTTGAAGAGCCTATTGAGATCGTGGAACGAGATGTGAAAAAGCTAAAGCAAAGAAGAATCCCATTAGTCAAAGTTCGTTGGAACTCTCGGCAAGGAGCTGAGTATACCTGGGAACATGAAGACCAATTCCGGAAGAAATATCCGCATCTCTTCTCTGAAACCGTACCTCCTTCAGGTGTTGCAACCTGAGCCTTGAGGACAAGGCTCATTTAACGGGGAAGGACTGTAACAATCCGTATTTTTGATCAATGTACGACGCTATTTAATTCACTATTTATTTTTTTTCTCGTACGCGTTTGCTTTTAATTTTAATCGATACGTTAAATCGCGTAAACTAAAAATCAACAATCAACGTAAACGGGCACCAAACAAATTAAAGTTTACGTCAAGAAATCATTATATTATTATTACTAAAGTAATAATTAACATATTATGTTTTATTTTTGTCGGTTACGTAAAGCGTTTACGTCACGATAAAATACGTTTAGGCATACCCGCAACTACCGAAACTTTTCTACGCTTCAACAAATACCCAATATTATACCCAATACCTAAAGTTTTATAAAAATTAACCTATGTTAACATTGTTAGTCAAATTGTACATAAAATAAATGAACTAGAACATACACTTTACTAGTTATATCTTTATACATTTTATACTTCAAGTAAATGCAAAATATTTTGTTAAATACCAAAAATCACCAACTAGCATCCTCCCCCTCCTAAATTTCATGGCATATGTGATCCCTAGGGGACCAAGAGCACACAAACTAACCACTTGATCTTGTACAAACCTTTCTCATTAAACCTAAAGTGTTCATGTCTAGTTTTGACCAAAGGTTTTCCTTAATTCCCTCCCATGGTCCCTTTGAACTTTGACCACTTCTAATAGAAGGCTTGACTAGTCCAAGTAGCTTCTTCCATTTTCTTAATCTCAGTTTGGGGACAATACTTCTTTATCAGGAGTCTTTTAAGTTCAGACCAGGTGATCTTATAGGCTTCTTTTACTCCAATAGGCTGGGCAAATGAATTCCACCAGAACAAAGCTTCCTCAGTGAGTGTAGTAATGGCGAATTTCACTTTGTTCTTCTCGGCACACTTGCTACGAGAAAATATTGATTCAATTCGTTTAAACCAGCGAATGAGACCAACAGCTCCTTCCGTACCATTAAAGTAGAAAGGTTGGCAACTCATAAACTTCTCGTAAGTGCATTTCTTTGCTACAGGAGTTTTTCTTGGTCTAGTGTTGGGATTGTTTGTACTTGCCATCGTTGCAACTTGTGCTTCCAGAACTGTGGCAACACTATTAGCAACTAGTTTCCTGATGGCAGCATTAGTCATGGCTGGTGCTTCAGATATTGATGTCCTTTTGGGAGGCATCTATCAACATAAGAAAACACGGAATAAGAATGATAAGTTTTTGTCATAATTTCCATACATAGTGGTATTGAAATTATTTGACAAAATAATACACTTCCTTTGATATTACCTTGCAGGATATAATGGAAAATTTAAGATTTTCAAAAATGAATATTCAATCAAGCATTTGACTTATTAAAGCCCTCGGGATTGATTCGCTTCCCAGTGGTTGTAGTAGGATTTATAACGAGTTATCTAATTCTGTAAAGATAAACTCATCAAAGGGACATTCTGGTGGTAGTGGAATAGTTGACCTAATTGATGACATTGGTCTTGATGATGAAGACGGAAAAATAAGAGAAAATTTTCATTTATGATATTGAAATAGTACAGGGTAAATGGAATTATAACTTTATTTATAGATAACTTTTCGTACATATATCTCAAAATTTGACAGGTGTTGATACTCATGCTACGTGTCCTTATATAAAAAAAGGTAAAGATAAGGTTTCGATCTAGTTGTCTTGGAGTTTACGAAGTGTGTTCATAAGATTCTTCATATATAGTTGATGGCGATCTTGGATATCCTTACGGGTTATTTCTAAATTAGAAATCCAAAAGTGAACGAAAGCAATCTGGTCTCTCTGTCCCATATGCTTCTTCTGTAGTTCACGTATCTATGTACGGACTTCCTTAAGTTTGGTTTTTACTTCATCAAAATCTCTTGGTATGATTATCTGATCGTTTACCAGTCTTTCTTCTATTTTCTTGATATAGTGAAAAGAAAGTTCTTCTCAGTAATCTGAAATACTTTCAATCTGCTCTTCATGGTGTCTTATACGCATCTTGATAGAACTTTTTCCTAATTTATATATCTGATGTGGGGTAGAAGTGTAAGTTGAGGAAGTGGCGGTTACTGGGATACAAGCTGCTTCCTGAGATGAGATTAGATAACGTTAGTTGAGGATGAGATTAGAGGGTTGTGGTTTGGCTTCTTAAGTGGTAAATAATTCTTCAGGGAACAAAGAAAATATCGGGGATCAACAGTAGTTGAGGTGGTATTTTTAACTCAAAAAAAAAAAATAAATTTTTTTAAAACAAATAAAACAAATTTTATTTTTTTTATTTTTAAAAAATAAATTTTTTTTTTTTTTTTTTTATTTTAGTAAAAAACGGAGATGAAGTCAAAATAGTTGATGGGGTAATAGGATCCGGTAGTGGAATAGATGATTTAACAGAAGTCTTGGTGTCTTTAGGTAGTTGAATCTCTTCGAGAGGAAAGGAATCTCGGGATTTACACATTAGTAATAGTGGAAATATTAGAGATGGAGGCAAAACAAGCAGTGGATTAATAGAAACTTGTGGTGGGATAGGTGATTTATTAGCATAATATGTTTGCATATATGGATTATCGTAGAAATGTGAGAATACAGATGGGATTTCATCATTCTTAGAATTTTCCGAAGGGTAAGAGGAGATGTTTCCCGGTGTGGCTGGGAAATAGTCCGGTGAAGTTGGAGTATAGTCAAGAATGTTTGAAGAGGGAAAGGCGCATTCCTCATCTACATCAGATGGGGTAGGATAGGTGGAGGAATACATGACTGTAAAACAACCCAGTAAAATAGTATAAGTTATTTATAATAGTATAATAGTTATGTATCTTTACGTACCATTCGGAAGATGTAGTGGCACGGAGGACCTTGATGGCTAGGAAAAGAAAAGTAGTTATAGTTAAGGTTTTAAACATTGTTCTCTATAACTATGGCTTGGATACCAATCTGTAACACCCCCAAATTTGACATATAGCTGCGGAAGCTAATCTGGGGTATTACTTCAAAGTACAACAGTCATAATCATAGAAAACAAGTCAAAAGAGATGTTTTGGAAAAATTTAGTTATCATTCCATATAATATTAGAGTTTTACAAAAGAGAGGTCCCAAAATCTAGTAACAAAAGGTTTGAATGATAATAGTCTAGCCATCTTCAAGTCCGTATTGCTTCATGCCATAAGTTGCTCAATTACCTGAGATAAACATGCTAAAAAGTCAACACAAAGGTTGAGTGAAATTCATAGGTTTTAGTAAAGTAATTTGAATGCAAGTGAGTTACTGGGTTACGTTGTTATACACCCGTTATTTGTAAAACAATTATTATTGCCATTAGCTCATGAATCCGAAGCCTTAGGATATGTTTGATACGTTATAGCCCCATCGGGTGCCTTTGCCAAAACACCCGCAGTTATATTCTAATGGTGTGCATTGGTTACCGGTATAACTGGGTACACCAACGGGGAGTCCAACCTAAATAGATCTATTCACAACATTTTCTGCGCTTATCCGAAGAGTAATTAACGGATATATATGGGGACTAAAAGGCAAATAGTACTTAGTCATATAAAGAGGATGGATAATAAATTATTGCATTCAGGTTTTTAGATGTAATCCCCTCGCGGGTTTATAAAACATTTGCAAGATTGAAATGCGAGGCTATAAATCACTAAGTCTTTGAAAAGCAATCACATTGTTATAAGATAAACAAGTATGTAAAAGAGTTTGTAAACAAGCATGTATCCCCCTCGCGGGTTTATAAAACATGTAAAAGATTGAAATGCGAGGCTACGAACTCACTAAGTCTTTGAAAAGCAATCACATTGTTATAAGATAAAAAAAGTATGTAAAATAGTTTGTAAACAAGCATGTATCCCCCTCACGGGTTTATAAAACATGTAAAAGATTGAAATGCGAGGCTATGAACTCACATTAACAGTTATAGGGAAATTTGATTGATAGCAAAGGTATATGGGATGAAAGTAACGGCTTCGTCACACGCAACCTGGGGTAATATGTTAAGTCTTAGTTTGATTGGATATGTAAGTTTGTATATTGATGTTGATTTAGTTATAAAAATTATCATAACACCGTTCGGGCCATCATAATTCAGAGGTCATTCAGTAAGCGTTTGAGGGAAATAAAAGGGCCTAGGGCACTATAAATCATAAACAACAACTCAGTCAGAACGTAATACCAAGATGAAACCTCTTAATATGAAGCTCCCTAGTATTGTGGTACGATATAGATCCGGGACATGATTTTTGAAAGCACATTGATAATGAATGATATAATGGTTATAATATAATCGGTTTTAAGCGTTTTGATCAATATCTGGAAATGATAAGCACGTCAAGCGTTAATTAAAGTTATGTCTTGTAATGTTTTGAATATATTTTTATACTTTTTCAAAATGTTACATTTTAGACCCTTGAGAATGAAAATGGCAAAATACACCCTTGGAGTTTGTACTTTTACGAGTTTGGTCCTTCAAGTTTAAAAGATGTACAAAGTAAACCTTGCACTTTGGAAAGTGACATAATAAACCCCTGTAGTTATAACTTTAGAAATGTGGCAAAAATAGTCCTTGTACTTATAAGTTTTCAAAAGTTATAGTATATACCCCTTGCATGAAAACGATTTACAAAACAAGTCCAAAATCCATAATAATGATATTTTTCAATATAAGAAGTGATTTACAGGTTATAGCTTATTAATATAAGCTAAAATATGAATATTTAACGTGACAAAAGTTTAAAATAACGACCCGATAAGCTAGAAATCGAAACAGGTCAAATTAGGGTTTTAAAATGAAAATGCGCGGGTTTTAAGTTCAAATTCTTTCAAGACTTATAAAAGCACTTATTATAAGGTTATATAAGCTTATTAGGATAGATTATAACAATATTTTACAAGCTTAGCTTATAGATTAAGTAAAAACATGAAATTAGGGTTTCGGGTGTACGGTTTTGGATTAAAAAGGTAAAACACTTATGTTTTTGAGTTCAAAGCTTTATATGATGATTTAAGCATGATCATATGAATATTATAAGGGTATGAAAGCAGAATAGAAGCTTATGGAACCTGGTTTTGAGCTTATGGCTTAGAAACGGGTCAAAATTGGGACTTTTAGCTTCGTACGCCTAGAATAACGATTCCCGGGCTTCTTTTCTTGGTTTCTTATGCTTTACTTATGTTCTTGAGACTTCTTATGACCTCTTAGGATCTTCCTAGAGCAAAGGATTACTGCTATTAAGGGTTATAAAGGAGGAAGTGGGGGATGGTTTGAAATGAAGGGTTTATGGTCCTATTTATATTCGAATGGATCTTGGAGGCTAAGGGACACTTTGTGATCTGGTTAAGACATGTATGAGGTCTAGAGGATGATGAGGAGAGGCTATGTGATGATTTGTATAAGCTAGAAACTAGCTTTGATGTGTTGTTTTGTCATTGTGATGTCGAGGGCTTTAGGAAAGAGACAAAGAGGTATGTGTTTAGTTTAAGACCATTGTATGCACTAGATATTTGTATGAGGTGCTTGTAAGCATCTTAGGGACTAAGTAGCATGGTCATCAAGGTGCTTGATTGCAAGAAAAACTTTCAAAATGGGTCAAAATGCAAAGGTTAGGGGTTTCAGGTACATTAGGGCTTGTTTAGGGTTTTTGAGCTTGGATTTTAAGTACATTGTTGATATAAGTGTGGATTAATGTTTATAAGGTTTGTATTAAGGGTTAATAACAAGAATTGATAGGTGGTTTGGGTTAAAAATGGGTGAAAACGAGTAAACGGGTTAAAAGTTCCAATTAGGGTTCAATTAGGGTTTCTTGGATTTAATTCGCATACAATTGAAGTAAAATGATGAAATGATGTTAGAATATGATTGATAATGTTGTAAAATAAGTTATTACAACTTATTTGAGTATTGGTTGAGGTTTATAATGGATAAAAACGATAGAAACGGGTCATGGTTTAAAAACTAGCTCGGTTTTAGGGTTTAGGGTTTTGAATTAGGGTTTTGAGTGTAAAAATTTGTATGAGAGATTATGAATGGAGTAATTAGGGTTTACACATTTTATATTGAGTGTAGTAGCTTGTATAAGAGTGGTGGTGAAGAAATTAGAATGAAAACGGGGGGTAAAACGGCTATTTTAGAGATCATGCTTAGTGACTTGTATATTGTACTTTTAAAGACTTGTACTTTGACTTGGAGGGAGTTTATATTTCAAATGAGATGTTATATTACTTGTACATATGCATTAGTGGCTTGTGCATTCACTTTAGATGTTTTTAAGTTTCATGGATGTTAGGTTTAGAGGCATACATACGGTTTAAAGCCGTCTTGGTATAAACTTTACCAATGAGTACTTATATGAGTAATTGTACTTTGTAAAAAATCGATATTTTGATTTAACTTGACATGTTAGATGTCTTTCTTGATATATATGAAGATAGAAATTGCCATAGGTTAGGTTGCCGTGAGCTCGTTACTTTAGTTATGCAGTTCCATTGCATATTGGATTTAGGTGATATGCAAGTATGTATAAAGCGAAAAATTCCCCTGAAAAAAAAGGTGGTTCATATATTAATAAATAGATAGTACATTGATCTAACTTAATAGATGGATTTTTACATTGATGATAATTTGTGGGTTGTTATATGTTAGACTTTGGTACGAGAATTTTATTGTTAGTTTTATTAATGTTTAATGGATCTACCTTGGTTTTCACGTATGGTTTTTGTTTGTTTTACTTTATGCATATGTTTATTGATGGAGTTTGTTGCTTTTGGCTATTTTTAAATATATTAATTTGTACAATTCAAAATTTTCAAGAAAACTCAAGCTTTAAGTCATTTCATACTCAAGCCAAGCTTCAAGCATTATAGGTTTTTAAGCTTGACAAGGTTATCAAAGACCAAGCTCAAGCTTACTATTTTCTTTTCAAGCCAATCTCAGGCCTCATCTTTTTACCCACCAAGAGGCCGAGGTATATAAAAGGAAGCACGCCATGAACACAGCCGAGGGGGGAATGACATCCTCATTCGGGACTCCAATGCCGATGATGACAATAACAATAAATAATCCAAAACACGTGTACATGTTATTTGTATTGCAAAAGGCTTGCCTTGTGAAAACTCTTGGTGCGGCCATGCATAAGATACCGATGATGGCAATAACAATAAATACCTGAAAACACAAATTCAGATATATGGACAGATATAAGGACATAACTTTAACAAATTCTAAAACACTAACAAAGCTCAAACAAACACGAACCAAAAAAATAAAAATTCAACAATAGCATGTATACTAATGAAAAAGAATACAACTATCATTTTAATACCAACATACGTAACGTGGTGATGGCATGTTACTAACCTGCAAATCTTTTATTGTTATCACAATGTTCATTTACATCACAATGTATATCATTTATCTCAAATAAAAACATGTTGTTCATCAATTTTTCTAAAAAACACACTTTATTTATCAACTCATCAATTTTCTAAAAAGAAATCACGATATTCATCAGTTTTATCAATTTTTTTATAGGAAAAAAGCATAATGTTCATCATTTTTCGAAAAAGAAATCCTAATGTTGATCAGCTTTCTAAAAAAAGTTCATTAATTCATTAGTTTTTTTTATAAAAAGATTATAATGTTCATGAGTAGAGGTGGCAAATCTTGCCTATTTGGTAATTCATGGGCTCTTTTTGGCACATTTTTAAAAGTTATGGGGCACTTTTTGCCCATCAAATTATTATTGATGGGCGCTTATGGGCACATGTAAAACACCAAATGGGGCGTCATGGACACATCTTTTTAAAACACTAAATGGGCGCTTATGGACACCTGTAAAACACTACTGGGCTACTCGGCTGGGACTTCTTTATTTAATGTTGTTTTTTGCCCGTCACTTTTCAGCTTTCAAACACGTATTATTATCTTTGATTTATATGCTTTTGAATGTTTTCGTCAGGTTTTTTAAGTTTTCGTCCATTTTTTACGATTTACCTTGTTTTTTACGATTTCGCCCTTTTTTTATAATTTCGTCTGTTTTTTACGATATCGTTAGTTTTTTTACGATTTCGCAGTTTTTTTTTAAGTACACTCTATCATCCCCTCTAATTATTTAGTCAATTTTTACGTTTTCGTCCGTTTTTTTACGACAATTTCGTCAGTTTTGTTACGTTTTCGTCAGTTTTTTTACGTTTTCGTCTGTTTTTTTACGATTTCGTTATTTTTTTTACGTTTTCGCCCGTTTTTTACGATTTTGACTTCTTTTTTACGTTACAAAAAACGGCCGAAATCGTAAAAAAAGCCGAAATCGTAAAAAAACAGACGAAATCGTAACAAACGAACGAAATCGTAACAAAACTGACTAAATCGTAAAAAACGGGCGAAATCTTAAAAAATTGACGAAAACATAAGAAGCGAGCGAAAATGTAAAAAAACGGACGAAAACGTAAAAAAAACTGACGAAAACGTAAAAATACTGACGAAATCGTAAGAAAACAGGCGAAAACGTAAAAAAAGAGACGAAGTCGTAAAAAAAGCGATGGAATCGTAAAAAACGGGCGAAATCATAAAAAACGAGCGAAATCGTAAAAAAACGGAGGAAAACGTAAAAAAATTGACGAAATAAAAAAAATGACGAAAACGTAGAAAAACAGACGAAAACGTAAAAAAACAGACGAAAACGTAAAAAACGAAAGAAATCGTAAAAAAACTGACGAAAAGGTAAAAAAACTGACGAAAACTAAAAAAAGGACTAAAACGTAAAAAAACAGATGGAATCGTAAAAAAAACAGACGAAATCGTAAAAAAACGGGCGAAAACGTAAAAAACGAAAGAAATCGTAAAAAAACTGACGAAAACGTAAAAAAACTGACGAAAACTTAAAAAAAGACTAAAACGTAAAAAAAAACAGACGAAATCGTAAAAAAAATAGACGAAATCGTAAAAAACAGACGAAATCGTAAAAAAACGGGCGAGAACGAAAAAAAAAACTGACGAAATCGTAAAAAACTTACGAAAACGTAAAAGACGGACGATAACGTAAAAAAAGCTGACGAATTCGTAAAAAAACTGACGAATTTGTAAAAAAACAGACGAAATCGTGAAAAAACAGACGAAATCGTAAAAAAACAGACGAAATCGTAAAAAAAGTGCGAAAACGTAAAAAAACGGACGAAAACGTAAAAAACGGAAGAAACCGTAAAAAACGGACGAAATCGTAAAAAAACGGGCGAAATCGTAAAAATACGGACGGAATCGTAAAAAAAGGGATGAAATCGTAAAAAACGGACGAAAACGTAAAAAACGAACGAAGTCGTAATAAAACTGACGAAATCGTAAAAAAACGGGCGAAATCGTAAAAAACGGACGAAAACGTAAAAAACGAACGAAGTCGTAATAAAACTGACGAAATCGTAAAAAAACGGGCGAAATCGTAAAAAACGGACGAAAACGTAAAAAAACTGACGAAATCTTAAAAAACGGACGAAATCGAAAAAAACCAGACGAAATCGTAACAAAACTGACGAAATCGTAACAAAACGGACGAAATCGTAACAAAACTGACGAAATGGTAAAAAATGGGACGAAATCGTAAAAAAACGGACGAAATCGTATGAAAACGGACGAAATCGTAAAAAAACGGACGAAATCGTAACAAAGGTGACGAAATCGTAAAAAAAGGACGAAAACGTAAAAAAACGGACGATAACGTTAAAAAACTGACGAAATCGTAAAAAAAACAGACGAAATCGTAAAAAACTGACGAAATCGTAAAAAAACTGACCAAATCGTAAAAAAAAGACGAAATCGTAAAAAAACGGGCGAAATCGTAAAAAAAACCGGCGAAAACGTAAAAAGAATTAGATAAATAAGATATGCCCAAAAGCCCATTTATTCCATAAGTGCCCGTTTGGCCCGTGCCCGTTTTAGCTCGTGACTTTTTTGGCCCGTGCCCGTTTTAGCCCGTGCCCGTTTTAGCTCGTGCCCGTTTTAGCCCGTTGCCCGTTTTGCCCGATGCCCGTGCCCGCCCGCCCGCCCGTTTTGCCACCTCTAGTGACGTCAAATGAATACAAACATTAAATCTTTCAAAGATCGAATCAAGAAACGGTTCTTCATCATTGTATACAACCGATCGCCTCATGAAGACTATAGAAATCACTACAGCAGTATCATTGCAATGGAGAACATGCGTGTTTTTGTCACAAGATATAGATGCAGGTCATGAATTGGTACTTCATCAGTTTATATATGAGAACCTACAAATAAAAAGCAAAAAAAGAAAATCAAGCAAAATCTCCGCCCCAAGTAGAAAACAAAGGATAGATGCTAACCTTTAACTTAGTCCAGGCTAGGTTTAAATGAAATTTCTTTAACTGTTTAACTTGTTCACTAACTCATACTCGATAGAACTCTTTTACTACTCACTTTATATATGACATTTGCCATTGATCAAACCAATGTCGTTGTAAAGAAACCTAAATTTAAGATAAAACCATGCTATTGTTTACAACACATCAACCAGCATAATTCCAGATACAATTTCTATTTTGCAGGTACTTCCCGAAAGTAACCTACAATTAGCAAGCATGGGGGCGGAGGGATGTAGAAGGTAGGGGGCCGGCGCCCTCGATAAACTGACGAAATTTTTCTTTTTTAGTGCAAAAATTGTATTTTTATAGCCTTATTTTTAGCTTGCCCCCATCCCAAATCTCAAATTGCCCCCGATACGACTGCTTAAATATCAAAAAGCTGCTAAAAGATGCTAAAAAGTGCAAAAGACGCTAAAAAACTTAAAAAACAGCGTGCTAAAAAAGGTGCTAAAACGCTACTAAAAAGCTGCGGTTTTTAGAGCTGTTTTCGAAGAAATTTTTTTTCCCCCTATATACCAAGATCCTGGCTCCGCCACTTATCAAGGACATATTTCCACAATAGAAACACAAGTTCGCCAAACCTAACCATACATAACAGATTTCCGCAATATCAAGGACATCGAGCAATCAATAACAAGCAGGAACAGGTCCATATTTTCGATTGATGCATAACGATCTATCTATTATATAGAATATATCAATATGAAAGAAAAACCTATGACAATGATGAAATGATTCATATATACAATCCCTGTAATAACTACAAACATCAATAGCTGCTGATCTAACAAAAACCTATGAAAATAATAAAAAGGAAACGTAAAATTGCAAAAACACAAATATAAAACCTATACGACTAAAAAAACGAGATCATTCCAATACCTATTAGTGCATAATCAGATGGAGATCATGATAACGATAAACAAAGAAAACATTACAATGTGAGAAAATAATATGAAAATTAGGATAATATCTATTTAGGCAGCAGTTTTTAGGACCGATATGTAACGTTGTATAACTGGTCAAAAGTAAATAAGCCTGGTATACAGATTCACCCATTTGGCTACAAAGTGATTAGAGTCCACAAAATACTAATAATAGTCAATTTAAAGAGCCTCAAACAATCGGTTGATGAATAACTAAAACTTGTTCTAATTCACACCAGAAGTTTTGATGTATGCCTGACCCTTGATATCTTATACGGATCATTGCTTGACAAAAAATGTTACACACATACCCTTGGGCTAGAAAAACATAAAGCTATATGACACAATTTAATGAAGGTTTGATTACATTAGCAATAGATTCAAAGATGAAATAATGTTTGATTCATCAACATAAGTCCTTTTCTTTAGAAAAGAAAACTTACAAATACCTATACATTCTCTTATACCCATAGAAACCATACATTTATACCGCTAGCTAGACCAAAAGGGCATTGGTTATATCAGTCCTATTATCATAGAACAAATTAAACATCTCCATGAAAATGAATTAAAATCAGTGACAATATAGATAACGTAATACACTTTAAAAGTTTTGCAACCAAATATAAAGGTCCCAGCCTAAGAGCTCCGGGTATGGTAACGGCGTTGGGTGCCAAACCAACGCCGTTGCCGACATTATTACACCGGCGTTTCGCCGTTGGCCACGGCGTGCCTCCCCACGTTGACACCACAACAACGGCAGCAGACGCAGCTGCCCCATATTAAAAAAAAAGTTTAAAAAAGGAAAATCCTAAACGGCTAGTTTTAATAAAAAAAATGAAAATATACGGCTTAAGATTTTGAATTAATTTTTTTTTATTATTTTTAAAAAAGGCAACGGCTAGTTTTGTTAAAAAAAATTATTTTTTCAAATTTTTTTTACCCAATATATATCCCCATTTCAATACATTTTTTTTCACACAACCTCCAATCCATCTCAATCTTTAATACACATTCATCCTCAATCTTTCACAAAAAATGTCCGACATCACAGGATGACTCGATTTGAACCACTCCTTAATTCGAACGAACGGGTGGTCGGGTCTAACGTCAATTATCAATTCCCCGGTTTTCAGCAAGCTTCCGATGACTCCCGAACAACAAGCTTTTTTGAAACTCAACAAGAAGCCGCTTTTTGTTTAGCATTCAACAAGATTTCCAAAACCGACAACAAAACCACCACAATTGGAAATGCCCCAACAACAAAGCCACAATCTCAAAACTCACTTTCACAAACCGAATCCCAACCTAAAAAAAAGGCCGAATGAAACGCACAAGCTAAAAAAAAAAGAAAATCGACCGAACACGATGGCGACGTTACTTTTACGTTGGCGACATCAGGACGAGGAAACGCTACTTGCATGAAAGTTTCGTTTGCGGTTTCCTCCCGAGGATCGTAACGTTGGGGTGACGTTCACGAACCGATGGACACTTGTATGGTTTCGGTTTTGAACGTATTCAATCGAAAAAAATTTCAAAACTTACCAAGGATCTGTTGTCAAGCAAATGGAGTACGTTGAACCATCATTGCCAAAAGTTCAACGCAATCTACAAACGGTGCATTCGGTTGAAAAAAAGTGGCGAGAACGAGGTTGATTTGATGAAACGGGCTCGGGGCATTTATCAAGACGAGAATAAAAATAGCTCGTTTAATCACGAAAAAGCATGGGCGGTTTTGCGAAAACACGCAAAATGAGACGCACCCGATCCCGCACCGGTTGATTTAACTGAAGACGAAAATGTTCCAGACGAACACATTTTCGCGGTTAACACCGACGAGCTATTCGGTCCCGATGCAAGACCTCGTCCCCCCGGTAAACAACGCCCCGGAAAAAAAACCAAATCCGACACATCGGCGAGCACCCGGGGGGAGTAACTCGTCGTCCCAATTCGGTGAGTTTATGACTAACGAGCTTCGTCTCAAACGGGAAGCTGCCGAACAAACGTTTAGTGATCGAAAGATAAATGACCGGAACGAGTACGCGTTTAAAGAGTTGCGATTCTCGCCCCTAGCACGAAGGATTTGTCTCCCGACGAACACGCGGATCTGGATCAACTCACAAAAAAAAAACAAATCAACGACAAGTTACGACGCCCCAAATCCGAGGATTTCGAACAACCAAAACGACGACTCCGACAATTAGTTTTTTTATTAATTTCTAATGTATTTTTTTAATTTCCGTAACTTTTTTTTCTTTAAGAATGTTTTTTTTATTTAGTATTGTAAATTTTATTTTTAAAGAATGAAATGAATTTATTTAGTTTTTAAATTGAGGGAAAAAAATAAAAAGTAGCGGTCCCAAAAAGTAGTGTAAGGTTATCTGGGTTTATTTTTGTATTGATGTTATGGTGTTAAAGCTGACAGTGGTACTCAAAAAATGAAGTTATGACACCTTGATGCTCCAAATAAAACAACCACAATTTGAAGTCGTGTAGGAAATTTAATTATGTCTGCATACAAAATCCAACAACATAACAAATTTAGGATTGTTTAAATACAAGCTAATTTGGTTTCTTGAGGCTTTTAGTTCAAAAAGCAAACCAAAATACCAAACACAGATGATCTGTTTCACAGCACTCAAAAATTCTAGGGGGTGAAAAAAAACCACGAAAAAACCGAAACCAACCGAAATTCGGTTTGTAAAAAATTAAAAAAACCAAATCCGCCGGTTTCTAGTTCGGTTTCGGTTTTTTTCGGTTCGGTTTTCGGTCGGTTTCGGTTTTTTCGGTTTTTTTTGCTCACCCCTAAAAACTTTTTGTGCTGAACAGATCAGCTTGTGTTGTATTTTGGTTTGCTTTTGAACTACAAGCCCAAGAAACAAATTAAGCTGTAATATAAAAAATCTCTACAAAAAAAAAAAATATAATCTGTATGTTTGTAATTTGTATGCAACAATTAAATTTCAATCCTCGCTTTCAAATAGTGTTGTTTATTATTTGAGCATCAGGTGTCCATAACTTCATTTTTGAGTACCACGTCAGCTTTAACACCATAACATCAATACAAAAAAAAACCCAGATAACCATAACACTACTTTTTGGGACCCGCTATTTTTATTTTTTTCCCTCAATTTAAAAACTAAATAAATTCATTTCATTCATTAAAAATAAAAATTACAATACTAAATAAAAAACAATACATTCTTAAAGAAAAAAAGTTACGGAAATTAAAAAAATACATTAGAAATTAATAAAAAAAATAATCGTCGGAGTCGTCGTTTTGGTTGTTTGAATCCCTCGGCATTTGGGTGCGTAACTTGTCTTTGATTTGTTTTTTTTGCAAGTTGATCCAATACGCGTCGTCGGGAGACAGATCCTTCGTGCTAAGGGCGAGAAATCGCAACTCTTCCAAAAGCGTAATCGTCCGGTCTTTATCTTTCGACGCCTCAAAAGCTTGTTCGGCGGCTTCCCGTTTGAGACGAAGCTCGTTAGTCATAAACTCACCGAATTGGGACGACGAGTTACTCCCCCCGGTGCTCGCCGATGTGTCGAATTTGGTTTTTTTTCTAGGGCGTTGTTTACCGGGGGGACAAGGTTTTGCATCGGGACCGAATAGCTCGTCGTGGTTAACCCGATAAAAAAAAAAAAAAAAAAAAAAAATGTGTTCGTCTGGAACATTTCGTCTTCCTGTTAAATAAACCGGTGCGGGATCGGTGGTCTCATTTATGCGTGAATTTCGCAAAACCGTCCATGCTTTTTCGTGATTAAACTAGCTATTTTTATTCCCTGATAAATGACACCGAGCCCGTTTCATAAAATCAACCCTCGTCTCGCCACTTTTTTTTTTGTCAAACGAATGCACCGTTTGTAGATTTGCGTTTGAACCTTTGCAATGATGGTTCAACGTACTCCATTATGGCTTACAACATATCCTTAGGTACGTTTTTGAAATTTTTTTCGATTGAATTCGTTCAAAACCCGAAAACCATAAAGTGTCCCTCGGTTTGTGAACGCCCAACGTTACGATCCTCGGAAACCGCAACGAAACATTCGGCAAGTAGCTTTTCCTCGTCCGATGTCCAACGTAAAGTTAACTCGCCAAATAGGTTCGAACGATTTCCTTTGTTACCGTGACATTCATTTCGCCATTTTTAGGTTGGATTCATTTGTTAAATGAGTTTGAAGATTTGGCTTTGTTGTTGGGCATTTCAATTGGTGGTGGTTTTGATGTGGGTTTTAGGAAATCTGTTGAAAAGCAACAAAACGCTTGTAGATTCAAAAAAAGCTTGTTGCTCGGGAGTCATCGGAGCTTGGCTAGAAAACCCGGGGAATTGAGAATTCGACGTAGACCCGGCACCCGTCGTTCCGGAATTAAGGAGGTTCCAAATCGAGCCATCCATGGGAATGTCGGACATTTTTTGTGAAAAGATTGAGGATGAATGTGTATTAAAGATTGAGGATGAATTGGAGGTTGTGTGAAAAAAAGCAAAGAAATGGGGGATATATATAGTGGGAAAAAATTGAAAAAATAATTTTTTTTAACAAAATTTATAATATCTAGCCGTTACCTTTTTTAAAAATAATTAAAAAAAAATTATTCAAAAACTAGCCGTATATTTTCCAATTTTTTTTATTATTAAAACTACCATTAGGCACATTTTTTTTAAACTTTTTTTTTTTAATATGGAAGAAGCGTTGGCTGCGTTGTGGTGTCCAACGTGGGGAGCACGTCGTGCCAACGCTGAAACGCCGAAAATGTTTTTGTGTTTTATCTGTTAATAACGCCGGCAACGCGTTGGTTTGGCACCAACGCCGTTATCGAACCTGGAGCCTCTTAAGGCCTGTGTCCTTTCATATTGGTTGCAAAACATTAAGTGTATTTACGTTATCCATATTGTCACTGATTAATTCATTTCATGTGCAGAATGTTAATTTGTTCTAAATAAATGGACTGATAAAACCAGATGCCATTTGGTCTAGCTTAGCGGTATAAATGTATGGTTTCTATGGATAAAGAGAATGTTATGTGGGGGGGGGGTTTATTTTCAAGTTTTTTCATTTTCTAAAGAAAAGGACGTATGTTGCTGAATCAAACATTAGTTCATCTTGTGATCTATCTTGACCTAAAGTCATCAACCTTCATTAAATTTGTGTCAATAAGCTTTATGTTTTTCTAGCCCAGGGTATGTGTGTAACATTTTTTGTCAAGCAATGATCCGTATAAGATATCAAGGGTCAGGCATACATCAAAACTTCTGGTGTGAATTAGAACAAGTTCTTAAGTTATCATCAACCGATTGTTTGAAGGCTTAAAATGACAATATTAGTATTTTGTGGACTCTAATACAGCTGATAGCCAAATGGGTGATCAGTAACAGCTTATTTACTGACCACGTACACGTTACATAACGGTCCTAAAAAACTTACTGCTGCCTATATATATATTATCCTAATTTTTCCATATTATTTTCTCACATTGTAATGTTTTCTTTGTTTATCGTTATCATGATCTCCATCTGATTATGCACTAATAGGTATTGGAATGATCTCGTTTTTTTAGTCGTATATGATTATATTTGTGTTTGCAATTTTACGTTTCCTTCTATTATTTTCATAGGTTTTTGTTGATCAGCAGCTATTGATGTTTGTAGTTATTAAAAACAGGGATGTATAATGAAACATTTCATCATTGTCATAGGTTTTTTCTTTCATATTGTATATATTTCCTATAAATAGAATAGATCGATAAACATCAATCGAAAATATGGACCTTTTCCTGATTGTTATTGATTGCTCGATTCCCTTGATTGCGGAAATCTGTTATGTATGGTTAGTTTGGCGCACTGTGTTTCTATTGTGGAAATAAGCCTATGATAAGTGGCTGAGCCAGATCTTGGTGATAAAGCAGGGAAAAAAAAATTTCTTCGAAAACAGCTCAAAAAATCGCAGACTTTTTTAGTAGCGTTCTAGCATCCCTTTTAGCAGCGTTTTACAGATTTTTAGCACTTTAGCAATTTTTAGCATCTTTTAGCAGCTTTTCTATAGCTTTTTGATATTTAAGCAGTCATATCGGGGGCAATTTGAGATTTGGGATGGGGACAAGCTAAAAATAAGGCTATAAAAATATAATTTTTGCACTAAAAAAGAAAAATTTCGTCAGTTTTCGAGGGCGCCGGCCCCAACCTCTACATCCCTCCGCCCGCTTGATATTGTGGGTTACTTTTCGAGACGCATACCTGCAAAATAGAAAATTGTATTGAATTAGCTGGTTGAGGTGTTGTAAACATTAGCAAGGTTATACTTAAATTATAGTTCTATACACAAATTGGTTTGCTCAATGCAAATGTCAATATAATGAAGTAAAAGAGTTCTATCGAGATGATATGTGACAAGTTAAAGCATTAAAGAACTACTCCATCTAAACCTAGCTTGACTAAGTAAGGTTAGCATCCAATCCTTGTATCTACTTGGGCGAGATGTTTGCTTCTGATATTCTTTTTTGCATTTTATTTGAGGTTCTCCAAATATAAACTGATGAAGTACCAATTCATGACCTGCATCTATATCTATGTGACAAAAACACGCATGTTCTCCATGGCAATGATACTGCTGTAGTGATTTCTATAGTCTTCATGAGGCTATATTGGTAATTTCTATCGTATTTACATGAGAACCATGTGGTTTGGTTTTTCGCTCAGTATCATGATACGTGATGATGCCGTCTGAGTAAGTTTCAAGCACGTCCAATTCTTCTAGGTAGGGAGCTGACAGTGGCGTTTGCAGAAGAAATTAGGAAAAAGCCTTCGCATATGAGCCCAAGAGAACGTTTTGGGTAATTAATTTGGTTACATAACTTGAGAAACAGCTTCTGAATTTGTTTCAAGAAACTTTGATGTCTTTTAATCGTGAGTATTATTGTCTACAAACATAAAAGCAAAACACATTCTAAGTGTAATTTTCAGTTAATAGAATTTCATTTTTACCCTTACATTTAAGACACCGTCGACGCATAAGTAGACTATTAGTTCGAGAAATTAAACTAGTAATACTGAACAAGATTTTGGGCATGAGAGTTTTCAAATGGATTGATTATTGGTTAAGGTGGCACAATGGGCTCGGGCGGGCACGGGCACCGGCAAAACGGGCAACGGGCAAAAATGGGCACGGCTAGAGAACGGGCATCGGGCAAAAAAAGAATACTGGCTACAACGGGCACGGGCCAAAATCGGCACGGGCCAAACGGGCACTTATGGGATAAATGGGCTTCTGAGCGAATCTTATTTATTTTATGTTTTTTACATTTTCGCTCGTTTTTTTACGATTTCACCCGTTTTTTTACGATTTCGCCCGTTTTTAAACGATTTCGTCCGTTTTTTACTATTTCATCAGTTTTTTACGTTTTCGTATGTTTTTTTATAACGTTTTCGTATGTTTTTTTATTATATACGTCAGTTTTTTTACTACGTTTTCGTCCGGTTTTTTACGATTTCGCTCCCGGTTTTTTACGATTCGTCATATTTATTACAGATTTCGTTCCTTTTTTTACATTTTTCGTCCCATTTTTTAACGATGTCGCCCTTTTTTTACGGATTCAGTCCGTATTTTTACGATTATCCGTTCCGTTTTTTTACGGTTTCACTTCCGTTTTTTACGTTTTCGTCGTTTTTAACGTTTTCGCACTTTTTTACGATTTCGTCTGTTTTTTTTAAGATTTCGTCTGTTTTAGTAAGATTCGTCTGTTTTTTACAATTCCGTCAGTTTTTTTAACGTTTTCGTCAGTTTTTTTTTTTTTACGATTTCGTCAGATTTTTTTTTTTTTTATTTTATTTTTTTTTTTTTTTACGTTTTCGCCCGTTTTTTTTACGATTTTCGTCTATTTTTTTTATTACGATTTCGTCTGTTTTTTTTACGAAATCTTAGTTTTTTTTTACGTTTCGTCAGTTTTTTTACGTTTGCTTCAGTTTTTTTACGATTTTCGTCAGATTATTTTACGTTTTTCAGCCCGTTATTTTACGATTTCGTCTGTTTTTTACGATTTCGTCTGTTTTTTTTTTTACGATTTCACCTGTTTTTTTACGTTTTTTATCTTTTTTTTAAGTTTTTCGTCAGTTTTTTTACGAATTTCTTTTCGTTTTTTACGTTTTCCCCGTTTTTTTAACGTTTTCGCATTTTTTTTACGATTTCGTCCGTTTTCTACGTTTTCGTCAATTTTTTTTACGTTTTCGTCCGTTTTTTTTACGATTTCGCTCGTTTTTCACGATTTCGCCCGTTTTTTAACGATTTCGTCAGTTTTTTACGATTTCGTTCGCCCCTTTTTTTAACGATTCCATCACTTTTTCTTTACGACTCGTCTCTTTTGTTACTTTTTTCGTCTGTTTCTTACGATTTCGTCACTATTTTTACGCATTGAGTCAGTTTTTTAAGTTTTCTACCGTGTTTTACATTTTTTTTTACGTTTTCGTCAGTTTTTTAAGATTTCGCCCGTTTTTTACGATTTAGTCAGTTTTGTTACGATTTCGTCCATTTTTTTACGATTTCGGCCTTTTTTACGATTTCGGCCGTTTTTTCGTAACGTAAAAAAAAGTCAAAATCGTAAAAAACGGGCGAAAACGTAAAAAAAACTAACGAAATCGTAAAAAAACTAACGAAAACGTAAAAAAACTGACGAAAACGTAAAAAAAACTAACGAAATCGTAAAAAAAAGACGAAATCGTAAAAAAACTGACGAAATCGTAAAAAACATACGAAATCGAAAGAAACGGGCGAAATCGTAAAAAACGAGCGAAATCGTAAAAAAACGAGCGAAATCGTAAAAAAACAGACAAAATCGAAAAAAACGAGCGAAATCGTAAAAAACGAGCGAAATCGTAAAAAAACGAGCGAAATCATAAAAAAACTGACGAAATCGTAAAAAAATTGACGAAAATGTAAAAAAACAGAGGAAATCGTAAAAAACCAGACAAAAAAGTAAAAATCAGAAGAAATCGTAAAAAAACTGACGAAAACATAAAAAAAACTAACGAAATCGTAAAAAAACAGACGAAATCGTAAAAAAAAGGGAGAAAACTTAAAAAAAATTGGTGAAATCGTAAAAAAACTTACGAAATCGTAAAAAACGGACGAAATCGTAAAACAACGGGCGAAAACGTAAAAAAACTTACGAAATCGTAATAAAACAGACAAAAATGTAAAAAAACAGACGAAATCTTAAAAAAACAGAAGAAAACGTAAAAATCAGAAGAAATCGTAAAAAAACTGACGAAAATGGATAAAAACTGACGAAAACGTAAAAAAACTGACGAA